>CAKAKR010036671.1:0-27674 GCA_916700685.1 Adelosebastes latens
ATGCCTTCAAGACTCACTATTGACAACGGCAGTAGCCAAGATGGCGGCCATGCCAGCTTGCTGTGGGAGGAGCTGGATGTCTGAGCGCAGCGCCGGCGGGTACAGCGACTCCTCCTCCTTCACCACAGATTGTTTCTGGGTGACGAGGCTGAGCGGAGGAGAGAGCTGGGTCAGCGGGGAGGAGGAGGAGGAGCCCCGATGGGACAGGGAAGCCAGGAGCCTTTCACCAGCTGCAAGCTCTCTGATCACCTTACAGAACAACTCCCCACCTGAAAACACACAAGCTCAGGTCACAATTGGAAACTGACAAGGCACATCCCTAGTTTGGTAAGATATGGTAACAATTAACTTTTTGTTTTCATGCCAGTTAATACACTGAATTGATTCTATTTTGTGGTGGTGGTTGCCTAAAGATTGGAGACATTTTGACTTGACGGAAACACAAAGGTGGAACTAATATCACTGATACTGGCTACATTACATTTAAGTGTCCCAGTAAGTCCCCGATAGCAAAGACCTGGAACGGACACACCTCAATGAAACGAAGCCATCATTAGTGGTTAATTAGCCCTGTGTTAGAATGTCTGCCCTGAAAAAGGGCTATTCAATAGATGGTTACTAGAGTTAATTAGTAATGAGGTAAGTCTCAGCAGGAAAGATGGTAACATTTTACTCTAACCTGTATATAAACATTTAATGAATGGTTTATAACACACTACACTGTAGTTGTAAGCAGATATAAGGACAGTTTTAGGTGATCATTCATGTAAAGTATTTGTCAACAATTATAACTTCTCACATGAAGACATATTTTATATTACTATTACTACTTTTAATATATTGTCATATCCCATACACCAGCCTCCACTTCTGGGTGCAAACAGGAGGATTTATAGTTGTTGACTTAAATTAATAAAGACTTATATCTGCATACAAATACATTGTAGTGTGCTATAAATCCTTCCATCCTTTATGTGTAGCCGCTTATCCTATTCAGGGTCGCGGGTGTGGGGGCTGGAGCAGATCCCAGTTGACATTAGGTGAAGGCGGGGTACACCCTGGACAGGTCTCAAGACTATCACAGGGCTGACACACAGAGACAGACAACCATTCACACTCACATTCACACCTACGGGACATTTAGAGTCAACAATGAACCACACAGACTCCACACAGAAGGACCCCAAGCCGGATTTGAACCTGCGACCCTCTTGCTGTGAGGCAGTGCTAACCGCTGCACCACCGTGCAGACCCAGTGTGCTATAAATCATTTATTTAATGTTTATTTACTGCTTATAAATGCTAAATAGGGGAGAAAATGTTAATGGAAAGGAGGAACACTTTCCCGAACCCAAACAATGACTTGGAGCGAGGCATTGGCTCCAGAACCAGTGTGGTGGAACCACTCAGAGGCTACCAGTGACAGGCCGGGTTGTGGGAACGGTCACGCCTCGATTCAGACGTTCAAGGCAGTCAGCACACATTATGACGGCTCCACAAGAATATACTGTACATCACACAGAGCCATATTCAGGTGGACATGATCTTCTAGCTGTTCTCGGTTTTCACCTCGGCTGTAGACGGTACAGTTGGCAGTTGAGACATCAGAGGTCAGAGGGAGCAGAGTCATCCAACAGTTTGGATCTTCACACACCAGAGCCAACCTTGAGTTCTGCACAAAAAAAAACACACACACAGAAAGGAGATGAGCAATGAACAGAACCTTTTCATTGGTCAGACTCGTCATGGTCACTGCTGAGTTATACAGTATATAATGAAGCAGAGGGTGTATCTATTCTGTTCTGCAGTGATTGGGCTCGGGCGTGGCCAGCGGGCTCCATATGGCCCCCAAACACAAGCCATGTTGCAACCGGAAGTCTGCCATTTATGTATGTATTTCAAAGGTCAAAGACTACAAATACAAATACAAATATGTATAATACACTGCACAGTCAGATTAAAGGTCAACTGCTCAATGTAAGAACAATTCTCATTGTCAATTACTTTTTTAGGACATGATTTTACATGATAATGTCAAATATACCAACAATGTAGGTCTTGGTTTGTGACGATCAGCGTTGAAATCATTTGTTGATTAATTAATTACTCAATTAAAATAAAATTAAGTAATTTTTCTAAGCAAAAATATCAAAATGTGTTGGTTCCAGCTTCTCTTTTGTGTCATTGTAAATATCATTGGACTGTTGGTTAGACAAAAACTATTTAAAGATGCCATCTTCAACTCTGGGAAACTGTGATATATGTTTCACTATTTCTTGTTATTAAATAGATTAACCCTTTAAAACCCTCCCATGCCTAAAATTTAAACAAATGAGCTATTAACAAATGAGCTATTCTGCCTTGCATTCTTTGGAAATGACCACAGTAGCCAAAAAGACATGAGTCTAGCCCGATGATTCATACATGTTCATATTCATGGAACTTTTCATAGTACCAGCAGTACATACAGTGTAGTGCTACCATCCCACAGCTGGAAAATTATACAGTGTCAATTGGTTCACATGTTTCTCTCATGTCTCCCTTTAACATTGTTTCAAAAGGAAACTAATTCAATGAAATTAGAGAGATACTCTGAAAATACATGCCATTGTCACTTTCAAGTGTCCATTCTCTTCTTTAACTGGGCTGCTGTATAGTATGCAGACCATGAGATAATCACAAAAATCCAAGCAATAATTGCCGTCAATTGGGAATACACAGTCATGGTACTGTCCAGCGTGTGGCCAGTGGTAAACACCCGTTTATAAAAAGAATGCCAGTAAGCAGAGGATGATTACAACCCAAGAAGGAAATGAGGAAATGAGGGGAGCACGGCATGAACAAAGCCACATGGAAAATAAAGGAGAAGAGAGAAGAAAAGAGGAGAAAAGGAATAAAAGAGGAAGAGAGACCCCGGGAGAGAGTGGGAGAAGAAAAGGAAGAGAAAGAAGATCTGATGAGGTCGACGGGCTGCTATTCAGACGGCTGCCATAATTAGATCCACAGTGAATACACTGGACAAAGAGTGGAGAGTCAACATCCAGTGTCTGTATGTGTGGAGGTATGAGAGAGAGAGAGAGAGAGAGAGAGAGAGAGAGAGAGAACACGTAAAACACACAGATATACACACACCTGTGTGTCCTGAGTACAGTCATGTCTTTGTTCGTATGAGGCTCCAGGAACATTCCCTCTGACAGTCACTCCCAGGACACAGGCTTCACCCATGTCTCCATAAAATGCACGCACGCACGCACGCACGCACGCACGCACGCACGCACGCACGCACGCACACACGCACTTTCCAGTATCACGTAAAACGTCAACTTTAAATGTCTCATCATACTCAACAAACACCATCAGACATCAACTTGTCCAACAATCTCTTCATTAGCACAGTTTCTCAGTGAACTGGTGTGACGTTTGGGTTGCAGGGAATTCTGGGAGCATCATGAATACATGGGAACATACACCGATCAGCCATAACATTATGACAGCATGGGTACCCTGACCGGTCTGCGGCTACGCAGCCCCATACGCATCAAACTGCGATGCACTGTGTGTTCTGACACCTTTCTATCGGAACCAGCATTCATTTTCCAGCAATTTGAGCTCCAGCAGCTCTTCTATTGGAACGTAAAACACTGGCCAGCCTTCAATGAGCCTCGGGTCTGAACCTGTCGCCGGTTCACCGGTTTTCCTTCCTTGGACCACTTTTGGTAGGTCCTGACCACTGCAGACCGGGAACATCCCACAAGATCTGCAGTTGTGGAGATGCTCTTACCCAGTCGTCTAGCCATCACTATTTGGCCCAAAGTCGCTCACATCCTTACGCTTGCCCATTTTTTCTGCTTCCAACACATCAAGTTCAAAGTTCAAAATGTTCACTTGCTGCCTAATATATCCCCCCCACTGCCAGGTGTCATTGTAACGAGATAATCAATGTTATTCACTTCACCTGTCAGTGGTCATAATGTTATGGCTGATCAGTGTAAGCTGCCCTGCAGATAAAACGTAGTGAGAAAAGGCTAATTTTACCAGCTTTTAACAGCAATGGGTATCAAAGTGGTAAATGCTCTGTATGTTTGTGCTTCTGTTCTAACTTCTAACCGCCAAGGAAGTGAATAAGGAAGACCTTGGCTGAGCCATTCTGTTGTTTTTCCTTTTCCTAGCTTAACACAACTAATTCAACATTTTAAAAGGGATTAAAAGACTAAAAATGTATGATGTCCAACAATCTGGCGATATGAAACGTATCATGATACAGGGGTTACGATTCAATATACTGCAATATATTGTGATACTGTAAGCAAGGTGATATATTGCAATTTTTTTAATAAAATTTTAGGAAAACTAGCACTACACTGACTACTTTCAAACGGAAATAAAGTATTGACTGAGTTGATCTTTGCATGTTAACTATTCATTAAAAATCAATACAGTGTTTTTGAGAATCAATACAGTATCACAAAACATAATCGATATTTTCTTACACCCTTAAAGTCCATGCAATGGCTGAATCACTTTTCTATCACACCCACTGTGTGAGGGCAGCACAGTATTGTTCAGTCAGTCTGTGATGCAGTACTGTTCACTCTCCACCAGGAGGCAGCATTCACTCAGCACTCAGACCTGAGAGGCCCCACACCAGACTGACTGACTGACTGACTGAGCAGTTCCAGGCTATAAGGGTCAAAGTTGACATGATGGTGCTGCATCCTGTTTGTTAAGTGTTCCTTCTGCTGCACTCAAAAGATCGCTTTAATACCAACGCTGCTGTGACCAGGCATTATTTGACTTTTTCATGTGTATCACTTTAAATGTCTTTCTTTCCCAAAAGTGTTATTATATATTCTTGAGTTTTTAAAATAGTGCATTTTTTTTAGTTCTGGTTTCCATACTTCAACTAAGCTGATATCTAAAACAATGGATACAACAATCTCAGAATTAAATACTCTAGAAATGACATGACCAATAGGCTTTTTTTCACGGAAGACATTTTGACTTGCCGCAGTAGGAAAAGCACAGGTGTAAATAATAAAATGAATGATGGCTGAATTCCATTCAGCTGCTTTGATTTCAGGGTCCTGGTATCGTGCATGCTTACTCTCCGTCACTCTCGCTTGGAGCACTTGAATAGAACAGAGCCATCGTTAGTGTTATCAGTAACACCTGTGCTTTCCCTACAGTGACAAGTCAAAATGTCTGCTACATGAGAGGCCTATGGGAGCCTTTTTGTCATCAAATCCTAATTCACCGGTTATTGCTTGCTTGTTTGTATTGTAGCAACAGTCAACAGTGATTATTACTCCTTTGTGTTGTCAATATTGCAGTATTTGGTCAGTGTGAAAATGAGCCATGGCTCCAAGAAGTGAGTGAAAAAGGGATCTATCACTGGCTTTCTGGGAGGAAAACTCAGCAGTGGAGAGTACGATACGGTGGAAAGCCCAGAACAGGAAGTGTGTTTCAAACAAACTGGCATATTTCATGCATTTAGCCAAAAAAGGATTACCCAGATTGATGAGTATATCATGTATCTGACCTCTATTCTTACCATCTGTAACGAACTGCCAAAAACCCGGTTCCCCTCCCAGTCAGTTCTTACCTAAATGCTCTTCATTAGAGAACTACAAAGCACTCAGAGTACATACAATCCAATCAATTTTGAAAATATGAAACTGTATCTGCATTACAAGTGCAGAGGTGTAAGTACGTGCATGGCAGTAGTTCACGAAAACCTATTGTGCCATTTTAGATTTTTGGATGTATATGAGTTAGGGATGAACCGAATCGGATATCGGGCCGATACTGACTCAAATAGCTGGATTGGATATCTGTGACAATGGGGTCGATCTATTAAATTCAATTCTATGTTTATACACTATATACATTATATAATGGAATTTCGATTCCTGTTTAAGTTTTCACCAATTTGTTGCTGCATTAAAAAAGGTTTTACACTTTAATTGAAATTTCTGTTAATTTTGAAGATTTGTTTTTACTAATTATCTGGTGTACAATTTATAATTTTAATAATAAGTAACAATTAACTAAATTTGTATCTATATTTATTTATTACATTTTGTTTTACAAAGTTAGGAAAGCAATGTTTAACTCCAGCCTGATGTTGCCTTACACATAAGAGAATGATCCCAGTCACTTCCACACAGTGAGGCATACAGCTTGTTAATTAAACTCTGGTATCGGATCGGTACTCGGCATCGGCCGATACCCAAAGCCCAGACATCGCTATTGCTATCGGGACTGAAAAAGTCAGATCGGTGCATCTCTAATATGATCTGTTCTGGACAGCCGTTTTTTTCCCATTCACTTTTGTACAATATGAAAAAATAACAGTTGACTCTGCATCACTACTGCAATATGGATTTGTTTTTATAATTAATTGAATGGAATGGAAATCAACAGCTGCCTAGAATGGCAGAAAAATACATACTATCAAAACACAACAGCATGGTTTGAAAAAAAGCGGTTACCAGTGATGTAAGGGATATGTGATTTGTAGTAAATGGGCTGAAACAGTGGTTCCCAATATGGGATTTGGGACCCCAAAGATAAGGGATGAAGAAAAAAACATTACAAAACAACTAATCTGATTCTGCCACTCTATAAGGCGTCTGTTTACCGAAGGTGAAAACCTTTACTTCATTAGTGTATAGTGAGATCAGACAGATCATACTATACAGCCAGAGTTAAATCTCGAAATACCTGCAGAAGATGGACGTCGTCTGTGGAACAGCTTGGGAAGACAGTGAGAAGAGAGACGGGAAGGACAGAATGAGGGAAGCCTCTCAGTCTGTAGATTGAGGCAGAGCATATTGGATTTCATGGGGAACTAGCGCTGATGTGGAGATACTGCTTCTTTTGTTTTAATTTGTAACCCAATGCTGGAGCCGTCTGAGCTGTAAGTACTGCTAATTTGTTTCAGACTAATTCATCACGGCCACGGCTTTGGAATTCGCCATGATAGGGCAATGGGGAGAGCTCAGTAGCGCACAAGTGGAAAACACACACATGCATATACAAAGCAAGAGAAAATGAGAAACACACAAACTAGTTCTTCCAAAAATATTAAGTAATTACTCACTGTGAGTGCCATATTTCCTTATTTGAGAATTAATAACACTTTTATTAAAAGCCAATGTTGTCCACTCCTCTCTGACCACAGCTACATCAACATGTTTTAATTACGGGTGATCCATAGTTATGTTACATCATAGATGTTTTTTTCATATCTGATGTCTGACCAGAGAAATCATTCCAGTGAGAAGTGGAATGTTTAACAAAGATACTTCTATCCTGAAAATAACTAATTTTTAGGTGAAATGGTCAAAACTGTAACATTCATTCAACTATTTTAAGATCTAATTTCACTGCAGAACTCTTTCTAATTATATCGGCCCTCGCATAAACAAGCAGTAGAAAGACACATTCCAGCCAAGTGTAGTTCAGGATCAGATGTGAAGACAGGAAACCTGAAAGACTGAAGGAAAAAGTATTCTTATTTTGGGGGGCCTGCCTGTGGTGTGGACTCATTGGGATTCAGGAAACACTGCAGGAGCTATGTACAGTAGAATGCAAATATATGCACCTACTGTACATATACATGCTGGGTGAAATCACATGGAAATGTCCTCAATATGACCACAGCTGGATTTAAAGGAGATACTGATCAATTGTTGCTGCCGCAGATGCTGCTGGTTTTACTTTAAGAAAGCAGAAATTGAAGGTTTAAAGCTGCAGTGGGTAGAAATGGAGCAATTATAATTAAAAAAAGTTATTTTTATAAAACGGTCACTATATCCTAACAGTAGTGCATGAGACAGGTAATCTGAAAAAAATCATGTTCCCCTGTGTCCTCCGTTGCTCCTAATGGCAAGATTTCACAGAACGGAGGAAATCATCCAATCAGAGCTGATCTGGAATCTGCCGTCTCTGAGCAGCTGTCAATCACTCACGAACTCCAATCAAACGGTCAAACTAGGCAGCGCTGATCAAATATGGATCAATATTCTGTTACTGTAATGCCTATTTCTCTCCTTAAATGTTTTCAGAATCATCTTGTAGTGTACTGTTTAGCTGTAAAATGAGAAAGTTTGTGACCCGGCAGCCATGTTGAGATCAGCTGAGGAAATACCAAGCACCGCCCACCAGCCGAAGCACAGCCAATAGGAACGCTCTCTCTCTCTGAAATGACCTGTGATTGGTCAAAGTCTTCCGTCACGGGCTAGATTTTTCTGAAGCCTGAAAACAGAGCCATGAGGAGGTGCAGAAGTCTAGTTTTCTCTCAGACCACTTGAATTACAATATGATGAAAGGTTATTATGGGATTTTTGCCCAATGATGCCAAATATATACTACCTACTGAAGCTTTAACTCACGGAATTAAATTGCAACATTACCACCAATTAGATTATCTACAGCGTCAACAACCTGCAACAAGGAGAACATGCTACTTTACACACTTTACAGCCACGAATACACACACACAACACAGCCTCAAATAAGATAATGAGAATCAGAGAGGCACAGGGCCAGATCACACTTTGAGTGTGTGTGCGTGTGTGCGTGTGTGTGTGTGTGTGTGTGTGTGTGTGTGTGTGTGTGTGTGTGTGTGTGTGTGTGTGTGTGTGTGTGTGTTATTAACCAGGCCAGTAGAGAATGCAGATGCCAAAGATGTGGGGGTGAGTTAAGGAGAACGGAGAGGCCACCGGATGGTATCAAAACCCTTTTCACTTCTCTTGGTGTGACGCCGATCTCATTGACTCAAATAGCCAACAGTCAACCGAGGAACGTGTCTGGAGCCACAAAGAGTCGCCCTAGGCTGCGCCGAAAAGCTTTTGGAGCAGCCAAACAGTGTAAAAGTAAGTAATGGAAATACTATCAACATGAGAATGAACTCACCAAACTCAAGCACTTAAAACAGATCATTTTTCCTTTGAGAGCAGCTGGAAAACACCTGCTGTGGCCTCACTGACTGGGCCGTGACCACAAAATTTCATCCCAGAGAGAGCAGTGCAGCACAAATGTAGCCTGTATCTAACAGTCAGGCTGGGTATTGAACTAGGGATGCACCGATACCGGATCGGATATCGGGCCGATATTGACTCGAAAAGCTGGATCGGATATCAGTGACAATGGGGCCGATCTACTCATTTCAATTCTATGTTTATATACTATATACTGTATATTATATACTGGAATTTTAATTCCTATTTAAGTTTTGACCAATTTGTTGCTGCATGTAAAAGGTTTACACTTGAACTGTAATTTTTGTTAATTTTGAAGATTTTTTTTACTAGTTTTCTGGTGTACAATTTATAATTTTAATAATAAATAACAATTCACTAAATTTATATCTATGTATTTATTTGTTACATTTTGCTTTACAAAGTTAGGAAAGCAATGATTAAATCCAGTCTGTTGTTGTCTTACACATAAAGAATGATCCAAGTCACTTCCACACAGTGAGGCATACAGCTTATTAATTAAACACTGGTACCGGATCGGTACTACTCGGTATCGGCCGATACCCAAAGCCCAGGTATCGCTATCGGTATCGGGACTGAAAAAGTCCGATCAGTGCATCCCTTTATAGAACCTTGATACGTGTTTGGTACTGAACAAAATGTGTCCAAAGAACAGAGTAAAGTTATATGAAAGTTGACATTGAATGTCTGGTCAGATTTTTATGCTTTTCATGCTTGCATATTATGTGATTAGATATATCTAACTTTAGAATGCAGTATATTTCATTTAGGTGAAGTTCCATATTTATCACTGATGCACTGAGCAGTATTTTGGTGAATGGAAAAAAAAATTGTATTCCCCAAACAAAGGCATCAGAAAAGTTATTTTGGTATTGGTATAGAAAGTCAGGTATCGTGTTGCAACTAGTGTTGTCAAAAATATCAATGTATGGCTAGATATCGATATCGATTAGGGGTGAAATATCGAATATCGGGATATTATGTTTTGTAATACTGTATCCATTTTTAACTAACATAGTTTGCATGCAAAGATTAACTCAGTCAATACTTTATGGCATTTGCAAAGAGATGATCTCAGTGTATGTGTCCTCTCAAAGTAGTGCTATGATGCTGGATGTTACTGGACTGTGATAAATGCAGATCAAAAAAATTTTGATCTGTAAATTTTTTACTCAGATTGTATGCATATGGTGGTGTGTTCTTTATACGATGACAGTTTTCCTAAAATTAGATTTAAAAAAATTGTGAATCTAAAATTGTATGCCCTCAATGTTGTGTCAATTTTTCCCCGTGGTATCGAAAATGGTATCAAATGTAGATATTTTTCAAGGTGTTGTATCCAAGTTAGAAATTCCAATATCGTAACAACACTAATTGCAACATTATGGAAAATGTTCACATGATATCCAGACATGGAAATGTATTCATGTAGTATGTGTGTTTCCTCTATAAAGAGTCTAAGGAGAAGATGAGCGCCGCTGGGAGACTATAAGTGTCAGGACTGTATGAAGTGAGCAGTGACAGTATGGAGAGGATGAAAAGGAAAAAAAAAAGAAAGAGGGAGGACCAGAGGGATTGACCAGAATTGTCATGTTCCCGGCCTTTCATAAAAACAACATGATCAAATAAATATACCTGTAGATCCAGCGTGACAAGGTACGACAAGACCTTGTCACCCTCTTTTCCTCTTGTCTCACCCTAACTATCCGCCCTGCCCTCCATCTATCAGTGGGATGTCAGGCCTCCCCGGCAGAGCTCCATCTTGGTTGAGAGCGCTGCCTTAAGCCCCATCAGCCGGAGGAGAGTCTTTGAGCTGCAGTCTAAGCCCCTCGCCCGGACCCTGGTCCCCTCATGAATATTAACCAGCCTCGAGCCCGGCTTTAATCTGCCTGATCCCCGCACTGCTGCCGCCGAGACGATAGCGAATCTAATTATTTGGTCTGATATTAACCCCCCGCTCCCACACCCCCACCTCCACCACACATACACCATTCCCACCCCCAATGCCCTGTCCTCACTATAGCTGCTGTAACATTCACATATGTGTGTATGTGTTAGTGCAAACAGAACTGAACTCCAGAGCCACCTTCTTTTGCTGAAGTCAGTTCACATTTAAAACATTCATACACCATTCATACATACACACACACACACACACCTCTCTCCACCAACCCCCCTCCACCTCCAGCACAGCCTGCGACGCCCTCTCCTTATCAGGCCCAAAAACGCCCTCCTCAACACCGATAAAACTTGAATGCAAATGATGCCAGGCTGATTTCATTTCTTCATTTTCTTCCTCCATTCCCTCGTTCAGTATCAGAATGGCTCCTCGCTCGCCCTCGCCCTCTCTCTCTCTCTCTCTCTCTCTCTCTGGGGAGCCAAACAGTGGAGAGGATGAGGATGATGATGATGATGGCGGCGATGGGGACGGGAAGCACAGAACTTTCCCTGAACTAACCCCAATGTTTAACCCCATCTCACATTGACTCGTGCTATATATGCGCTTCAATTAAAGGGGAGGAAATAGAGAAAAAAAATATACTGAGCCCCCCCCCATGCCCACCCTCCCCCAGCACCACCACCACCACCACCCTTCCCTGCAGATGAGCAGATTAAGATTTCTCTGTACAGCTGTCAACGGCCACAGTTTTACTGCTACCACTGGGGAATAAGTATGTTTGTATATGCAAATCATTACCGGTACATCTAGCACATCTCTGTCTCAATAGTGTATACTGTTTCACATCGTCTAATAGGGTTTACACTACTCTGTAACGGTCTGAACAGGAGAGTCTCATGGTCATTAAATGTAAAACATACAAGTCAATAGTCCATGTTAGTGCATGCTTACACTGCAGGAGGAGGGTCGGACTGATACAACAGTTTGGCCTTCTATCAAAAAAACAGGCCTGGTCTGTATTTATAGTAGGGATGCACCGATACCGATACCGATTCAAATAGCTGGATCGGGTGTCGGGGACAATGGGGCCGATCTACTCAATTCAATTCTATGTTTATATACTGTATACATTATAAACTGGAATTTTAATCCCTGTTTAAGTTTTGAACAATTTGATGTTGCACTAAAAAGGTTTACGCTTGAATTATAATTCCTGTTAATTTTTAAGATTTTTTACCAATTTACTGGTGTACGATTTATTATTTTAATAATAAAGAACAATTAAATGAATTTATATCTATGTATGTATTTATTAAAAATGTTTTGCTTTACAAAGTTAGAAAAAGCAATATTTAAGTCCAGCCTGATGTTGCCTTACACATAAAGAATGATCCAAGTCACTTCCACACAGTGAGGCATACAGCTGATTAATTAAACACTGGTATCGGATCGGTACTTGGTATCGGCCGATACCCACAGCCCAGATATCAATATCGTTATCGGGGCTAAAAAAGTCTGATTGGTGCATCCCTAATTTATATAGCACTTTTCTAATCTTAGCAAAGTGCTTTACAAAACAAGCCACCAGTGTATGAATGGTGGCAGATGCTACCAAGGTGCCACCTGTTTCACAGGAGCGATAAACATTCACACGCACACTCACAGGAAGTAATTTGGGGTTCAGTATCTTGCCCAAGGACACTTCGACATGTAGACTGCAGGGGCCAGGGATCAAACCTCTCTACCTCCTGCTGGAATTTAACAATACTATACTGTCTATGGGAAGCTTTTCAAATGAAAGGGAAGAATCCCCCCCCCAAAAAAAAAAACTGGTTGAAATGCTTGAATATCACTGCTATCAGGTCAGTGATAGTAAACAGGTCAGTTTGAGTTTTGGAATGATGTTCGGACAAAACAAGCAATGTGAAGCACCTTGGCCTTTGAGAAATTGCGATGGGCATTTTCACCATTATCAGAAATAATAAGCATACAATGATTAATCAATTAAGTATCATAAAAACAATGTATCAATTAACAATGAAACGGTTAATCCAAAACTCATTAAGATGAATCAATAATAGAAAATCCCTCCTCATCACTGGTGCAACATACTGTAGCTACAACTGTCAGGGAATACCAGTAGTAGCCAATAGGGTTTGATACATCCATGTCAAGTACTTGTCAAACCCTTCTAAGAGGCGTTATCTCCTAAAAGTAATGTCATATTTGTACAGCCAGTGAAAAACACAACTAAAGCCTGGAGATTTTACAGTTCACGACACATTCCAAAATGGTGTATTTCTCCTCTAAAAATCCTCTCCTGCATTAAGCGTTTCAACCGTGTTGTGCTCCTCTAGCTGGGAATTTAATAAGCCACCCTGCTCCTCCGCTGACCTTTTCAACCATCGTTCATTCATTCACTCCTCTCACAAAATCATTCATTCAATCATCCAATTCACCCTCTTCCTCCCTTCTCCTCTTTCACCGTCTCTCCTGCATCGCCTCCTTCCTTTTATACACCTCTTTCTTTCTTTCTTAATCTCCAATTCTCTTCCTCTCCCCAACTCTCATTCCTACCCTTCTGTCTGCCTGCCCCTCCTTCCCCATCCTATCTCTCCCTCTTTTCTCTCTCTGTCTCTCGTTCTATCTCTCGGCTACAGGAAATGGTTTCTTTCCCGATCCAGGGGGTTGGAGGGGTGTACTCACTGTCCCAAACAAAGAGGTCACTGTGTGAATCCTCCAAAAATACAAAGAAGAAAAGGAAGGCAGATAAAAATCAGAAAACCTACTCTCATCCGCCTCTCTCATACAAACACACACATACACACACTTTACCTCCGTTGCACTCACGCAAAGCATTTCTCGAACATTCAACAGAGACACAAGATACTTTTTTTTACACTGTATATTCCCCTCACGAGGTACAAACATCGTCAATACAGTACACGGCTATTGCTCAGCAGCGGAGTGAAAGCTTATTCCCTTGTGCTCATATCGACGCACACCTCGGAGAAGCAGAAAAAGGCGGAGAAAAAAAAAAATCGAGGGAGCCAGGTTTGATGAGCTGCATGCAAATGACATGTAAAAATATAAAACTGCGATACTTAAAACGGGGGCCGAGATAAGAGATTTGAAAATGAGGCACTCTTGGAAAGCAGGCTCCTGAACTGCCGGAGATGAGGCTCAGAGATAGGGAGGATAGAGGTTTTCCCTCTCCTCTTCTCCTCTCTTACACCTCCTCCTCCTCCTCTTTCCTTCCTCCTCCACCCTGCAGAAGCCGGTGCAGATGACAGGGAGATGCAGATACCAGCCAGTCATTGCCACTGAGTGATGAACACCTCCTCCCTCTGTCTCGTTTAACCCTCCTCTTCCACGTTTGCCTCACCTCTCTTCCAGTTCTCTTTCTCTCATATCTCCTTTTGTCCCTCATGTTTTGTTTTAGTCGATGAACCTTTCCCGCCTTTCTCTTTGGCTCTCTTTTGTTCCTCTTCCTTCCTGGCCTGGCTGGCTGCATTTCTGTCTATCAGTATTTTATCTTATTTGGCGGTTTTCTCTCCCCTCTCTCCAATCATCCCTCCTCTCTCCCCTTTCTCAGGGTGATAGGCTCTTCTGTCAGGGCCAGGTTGACAGACTGAAAGACGGACAGCTACTGTCATGATGGGGGCAAGTCATACGACAGGTAGCCTATGTGGAGCACAGTGATTCAATCACCACAGATAGAAGCTAGCTCTCCTCAAGGCCATGATGCACAGGGTCAACATTTTGAGGCAAGGGGTGATGTGGATTTTGCCCAAACATGCTGCTAGAAGAGACTGAGTCCATGTTTGAAGTTCCAGTGAGATGGCAGTTACAGCATCCTTAGCTTCTGTAATGTGACGTGACACAGAATATGCAAGAGGGATGATTTCAAGAGGGATTGAATAAAATGGTTCAGGGGGTTGATTTGACAGAATTAACTGGTGAACAAGGACTCCCTGGACAACCACTGATTTGAAGCACTATCAGTTGTAGAGGACTGTTCACCTCCTAGTATTCATTTTGTGGTGGCAGAGAAGTTGGTGTCTTGTTCAGTTTTTTTTTTTCTATAGTCACTATTTGGGGTCAGTCACTCTTGCGTTCATTCATTCAGGCAACAGTGACTGCTGAAGGACTACTGAGTTTATGAGTACAACCCTAACCAGCAGACATTTTAACTTGTCGTAGTAGGAAAAGCACAGCTGTTACCAATAACACGACCAATGGCTCTGTTCTATTCAAATGTCCCAGTAAGCCAAGACGGTGTGACAATGAGCCAACTTATGAACAAATGAATGTCTTTGAAGAAAGATAGTACCAAAGTGTGCGCCGTTATCCCCATGTCTGAACGATTATCAAGTCTTGCCAGTCTATGACGGACAGTTTTTCACCCTGCCTTCTGACGGCTCAGATGACTATGTTTATATTGGGGTCGGTGTTATGCACAAGCAAAAACTTCAGTTTAAAATGTCTCCATTTAAACATGTCAAAAGTGCAAGAAAACAAGTGTCCCAGCAAGGGGGTACAGTGTGTGGCACGGCCCATGGATGTATTAAGAGAACTGGATACAGCGTTGGAGATTCCCGTTCATTCCTATGAGAGTTGCTCAGTGGCGCATGGTGCCAAAATGGCTCAACTTCAGATAGGAAAAGTACCCGGATCTTTTGGCGATCTTCCTCATCCATTGGGCCCGTAGAGCGGGCGCAGTAGCATTTCCTTTAACACCGCCTCCCAGCCCTCGCTCCAGCCTCGGTCTGGGTCTCATTCACATGAACGGAGGAAGGGAAATAACTCTGGATTCAGCTATTAGTGCATTTTACAACTTTTAGGACCTAATGATTTAAATAAGGGCTATTAGAGTGTTCATACTGAGGAGTTGATTAACCTCAAAAAGAAATTATCTGCTGAGTTACAGACGTCTCTATCCCAATGTAAGTCTATGGGGAAAAGTATTTTTGGGCCCAATGGCATCACGTGACGGACACGGAAGTTGTAGTACCGCCGTTTGGCCAATACGGAAATTGGCATCAACGACCGGCGCTCTTCCTGAGGGCTTGGCACGGCCATGGCCACCATTTGCTACCCCTTGGCTTTGCCATGGTCGCCTCTACCCACATATCTCTCACTGGCACTATTAAAACAGAAGGTGGAAGACGCGGAAGAAATTACTTAAATTGCAAACATACACTTTTAGCAAAGTAAACAAAGCTTTTGGCAGCTTTTGATTTTCAAAACACCCCTTCGACCGTGGTTTGATATGCTGGGAGAGGTGAGGTTGCCCCAAATCAACTATGATTTTATTTTTGTACAAGCCTCAGGGTGCAAGTTTACTAATCAAAAATCTTTCAACATTTTACAGGAAGTTAGGAGAGGTACTTTGATGTATAAATACTTAAAAACACGGGGACATTTCTTTATTATTTTCCCGAGTCTTTAAAGATAGAAACTCTTGCTCTTGCTCTCTAGTTCCTTTTTAAGAACGTTTCTTACGTTTTGCGTTCTTCTGGGGGGCATCGCGGAAGGTGTCTCAACACTCGGCGTAATCATCGATTTGTCATCTTCTGAAGGAGCACCATTTTAATTAACATTCTAATTTGATGGGCGGAGGAGAGTGAGAAACAGAGGCAGAGAAACACTGTTGATGAGTCCGATAAAAAAGATCAAAATCAGGATGTAAACAAACCGGCTCAGAGTCGACGCAAAAAAAAAAATAAAGAAAAAGAAAACAGCTCCAGAGAGAATAAGGAGGAGACGGTGATCACCTTCACTCGTCCTTCCAGGGGAGTGAGGGAAGGAGACAGTGGAGAGTAGAGGAGGTAGAGGGGAGGAGAGATAGGGAGTGAGAAGAGACTACCCAAAAAGTGTTTGAAAAGCCGTGGGTGGCGCGCCTTATCGCCCCAGTTCTCCTGGAGAGATTATTGGGGGATTAGTGCGAACGCTTGTTTCTAAAACATGATGAAAAGACGTTCGGCGCGTGATAACGCTTTGAACTCCCCTACTCTGCTCCTTCTAGGATCGTGCCTTCAGGCTGCCTTTCCACGAAAGACAGGATTGGGGTGGGGTGAGCAGCTGAAGGAGGGAGAACAATAGGGACAATGTTGTAAGAGGAGTTTCTCCTGTGGTAGACTGTGGGGACTTCACTTCGGACATCTGTCCTTTGGGAAGATGCAACAGATGCAACAAACTCTAGGTGTATACGTACACTTTAGCCTCATCACTCTTTCACTTCATATGAGCTGAAATTTCACAACAATCCTACAACTTTGGTCCAATCACATGCACTTGCACTATCAGTTAATTAAAGCAGGATCCAATCAGAAGGAGAGGAGATATAATATCAGATTTGTTATGTGCGATCCAATCAGAATAGCAGAAGTGGTGTGCTCACTCCTGGGTTGCCAGGGGAGGCTCGCCGAGGAGGACGTGGTTGTTCACTCAACCAAAAACAGTGAGGAATCAGCAGCCAGCTGATCAGTTGATCAGTAAACATTATTATACCCTGTTCTAAAGTCCAACAGCCATATCAGCCAGAATATATTTAAATAGATAAATGGTTTTACGCCTCTTTCTCAAGAGATGCAAATGGCAGGATTTCCATATGACACAGACCAGTTAACACGCCACCAATCTAATGAAGGAGATCTGTTGGAGGGAGAGCGAGGACTGGATCTCATTTGCCTCTCTTTGCCTCTCTCTCTGCTCCACCCTGATTTCTCAGAACTGACAAACTCACCCCCACCCATACGATAGCACACATACAAGCCAAGACAACATCAACGACAATTCATTTTATATTGTTTCAGATAAAAAAAATAGGGTAACACTTAATTTTACAGGTCCGCAAATTCCATGGCAAGTAGGTGATAATTAGCAGGTAACGTATTTGAAAATTCTTTGAAATTACTGTCAAATAACCTCAATATTTACCTCAAAATTTAACAAAAATGACCACAACATTATTTAATCATTATATTCTGCTATTTCCCAATAAGCAATAATAAATAGCTGGTCATTTATGTAATATATTTCCAGGAAAAGAATACAAAGTTGATTGGTAGGCATGATTACAAACGCTTTATTTCCATGTCCGCTGGTAAATAGATAATAATTAGCAAGTAACTTCTTTGAAACTTCTTAAAAAATACCCCAAAATGTTTAAACTAACTTCAATTTAGTGGCCTGCTCTGCAGAAGTTAGGCAGAAATTAGTTGGAAGTTAAGATGTAACAATTCAGTTACACGCCTGTTATGCAGAAGTTACAAATAAGGGAAGCGGTTATGATCCACCCCCTGCTGCCCTGACGTTAATATTAGATATAAATGAGGTCATCTACTTACCAGTAAACAGCGGACCTGGGAATAAAGCGTTTGCATCATGCCTATCAATTAACTTCATATTCATTTCCTGGAAATGTATTAAAGAAATTACCAGCTATTTATTACCTGCTTTGGGAAATAGCAGAATAGAATTATTAAATAATCTTGGGGTAATTTTTGATACATTTTAGGTAAATATTGGGGTAATTTCAAAGAAATTTCAAATATGTTACCTGCTAACTATCACCTACTTACCGTGAAATTTACGGACCTGTAAAATGAAGTGTTACCAAAAATAGTCATTGCATTTAATATGTATCCTTGTGTACATGTGTATGTGTTACTTGAGTGTGCACGCACATCCAAAATGAGTCGCAATGTAGTTGTGTTGCTGGTTAGGCCTCGTATCAAACTGATAGCTTATCTGTCCGGGCAAAATAAGAAGCAAATTTGTTGAGAGAGAAGTTGAGAGAGAGAGGGCGATGCTGGAAGGGGCAGCAGAAACTGCAGAGGAGGTCATGCCAATCTCACCCAGAGATGGGGGGCGAAGCCTCGGGGCTTCACAGAGCCCAGCGAGGATGAGGACTGAGGAAGACAGGTGGTATAAGTAAGATAGAAGTGAGGAAAGATAGACAACTGAGAAAGATCTGGCGGGGAAAAAAGCACATATATGGAGGTGAGCAGATGGTGAAAGCATGTCCAAAGCAGGGAGATGAACGATAGAGGGAATTCAACAAAGCACGTCCCATGTCCAGCCTAAAGACACATCTTTCTACTTAGATAAGATACAAATGTACATCACAAACTGTTACCCCTACATACTTTACATACGATATCTTGGAAATGAAAATGCACTGTCTGCACCACGATGAGTTTGCAAGTTAAAAAATGCTCCTTCAAGGGATTCCAACCGTCTCTGTCAGACGAGTGTGTGTGGACGTACAGTTTTTTCTCCATGGCTAATGAATTGAAAACAGAGAAAATGACGTCGGGCTATGCTTTCTAGGGCTGGGACGATTCACCTATCCCCTGATTCAATATTATCACGATACTTGGGTGCCGATTCAATATGTATTGCGATTTTTAAGTATTGCGATTCTACAACTATTATGATTCGGTATTACGATTTATTGTGATTTTTGTTAACTTTTTTTAACACTAGACCATGGGAAAAAGTTGAATCATACACTTCTAGGGACTTTTACTTTGGAAAATATCTAAATTAATTCAGTAAAAATGTTTGATTTTCAGCATGTATGAAGTCAGAGATGTCGTGAAGTCAAATATATCAGTCATTATTTATTACATTTTTTCCAGCAACCCATTAAAGACATTTCTCTCACAAATTAGTGGTATTTTCTTTTTAATTTATAAGGGACATGTGATGTTTTATACTTCTGGTGAATAAAATCTAATCAATCTTATTTCCATATATGTATTTAGTATATAGAGTTCCCTTTGTTAACACCTTATTTTGAAAACCGGACGTAGTCCCTTGTGTATACTTCCTCTAACTTCTCCAAGGTGGTCTCTAGCTCTCCTGTCAGCTCCGTTCTCTTTATACATCCATGGTCAGCTCCATCGGGGCCGTTTGAATGCATTTAACATAAATGTCAGTATATGGGGGCTCTACAGTTGTAGCGTCGGCCCATTTGACCACAGAGATGAGATGAGTTACCGCGATACGATAACGTTTCCTGTCCATGACAGAGTTAGCGCGCCGCTTTAGCCGTGATGTCTAGCTCTGCTTTTCCTGTCAATGTTGTGAAACCCAAAGTGTTTCCATACTTTACTGGATGTGTAGTGTTTACCACGCTGGATTTAACATGTGAGGATGCAGGTCGTATCCACGCAGACCCTCCAACGTTTTATACTTTCTCGTTTCGGCTAGCTGAGGTTTGTTTTGGTTGACGGATAAGGAACGGATATGACGTCACGTTACTCGGACTACAACAATAAAAGCGATAACTTCCTTTCACCTAATTGGTTCATTACAATTTACTCAGGCATAGTAACAGTCACAATGTTACTAACAACTGGGGATGAATTCTCTGAGGTCTTACCTATCCATAGAGACCAATATCATGCATATAGACCTGGTGGTTGTGGAGCTATTCTTGATTGATTTTGGGTACGTCTGTCTAGGCGAACCACACCTTCCAGCACCCTGGGGCTTAAGAGGTTAAATACTAATCTTGTATCTAAATAAAAAGGTAGGTAAACTGAGTTTGTCCTTTACATCCACTGTTTTTGGAATAAATCTCTTCAAATAACTAATCGAGGAATGCAGTGTGATGGCTCGGGCTTTAGCGGCGCAGCAGGAGCAGATTTCTCCCCTCCAACACACTGAGGAGGATAGCCCTGACCCCTGCTGACCCACGAGGGAGGGATGGAGGGATGGATGGAGGAGGGGGAGGATGTGGAGTGACAGGGGGAGAAACACAGGAGGAATGTGAGATTACGGCCACTATCTACAGCAGATACTGAAGGTCCGTCTCCTCACTTCTTCAGTCCACAGATAGGAGAGGAGGGGGGCAGAAAATGAGGAAGAAGAGAGAAAATGGGCATTAAGAGTCAGAACGAGATGCTTTCCATATGAATGCAAAGCCCTCAAAAGAGCAGAGACTGACTTTACAGTTTAGAGGAGGAATAGGACGGTATGGGCAGCGGAAGGGAGGGGAAGAACAAAAGGTGATGGGTGAGTGAGTGTGTGAGTGTGTTCGTGCACACACACACACACACATACACACACACACACACACACACATGCACAGACATCTATCTGTACACTCAGAACCTCACTGATAATAAACGAAATCTTAGAAATGAGAGCCTATCAAGCAGGAATCAATCACTGGGGTTTGTTGTCCAGGAGGATGGCGCCATGTGGAGATAAAAGACAGGCGGACGTCTGGGGAGGGCTGGGAGGAGAGGAGGAGAAGAGGGGAGAGGATGGAATGGGAGTCCGGGGAGGGCTGGGAGGAGAGGAGAGGACGGGAGGGGAGAAGAGAGGAGAGGAGAGGAGAAGAGAGGAGATGGTACTGATGGGGAAAGGCTTGAGTTTGTGGTATAAACTCCATCTGGCTTAATTTGAACTGGGTGGACCTTTTTGTGAACTGGTTTAAACCCATGCGGACCGGTTAAATTGGGCTCAGCTGGACTAAAATTTATTGAGCTACATTTGGCGCCAAAAAACTTAAAACAACTTCAGATAAGACAAGCAAACCAGGTACAGCAAAGGTAGAGCAATTGCAAAATAAAAATAGGTAGGAATGATGGTGGGCACGATTGGCCCGGCATGTGTGTGTGTGTGTGTGTTCAATTGAATTGAATGTGTGTGTTTGTCTGAATTCGTGCACCATGCCAGGAAGCCTCTCCCAGCATCAGTATCATATGATTAGATGGACTTGCACATGATGCACAAACCCAGCCTCTGATAGGGCTCCATCCGGTCCCACACACTGTTCCCAAACACACACACACACACACACACACACACACACACACACACACAGCTGTTTTCATTTCCAACTGCTGTCACACACACATACGTGATAAGGTGTTTATTCATTGTCTCTCTTTGCTACCCGACCATCCGACCTCTGACCTTTGACCTTTTCAATTGAAATCTCTTCAGTTAGTTGGAGGTCTCACCTCAGCCCGCTGCAGTTAGACAACAACATGGTTTACTCTCACCCCAGTGTTACAATATACGAGATGTGTATTATAAGATTGGTGTGTCTTACTTTAGGGCTGCATGTAAAGATTTATAAATAATAAATTATACATATTTTCACTGTCAAATAATCTGCTCAATGTTTTGTTTTTTTAAATCAATTGATTAAAATAAGGATTTGTCTAATTAACTGCCAAAAAAAGCTAGTATTTGTTTGTTTTTTTAACAATATAGAAGAGTCAAAAATATGGCTACAACTAACAACAATATTCATTATCAAATCAAACTATTTTTTGGGCAGTCAAAATTAATTTAGTCTATAAAGTGTAAGAAAAATGTGAAAATGCCAATGAATTCCCAAAGATAACGTCTCCCGCTTGCTCGTTTTGTCAACCAACAGCCCAAACACAAAGATATTCAATATACAATGATGGAAATGCTGTCTTTTAGCATTACAATTCTGATCAATTTATCTTCTGATCAATAAACTAATCAATTAATCAACACATGGTTTCAACATTATTCTAGTGTGTAGTATAAACACTAACCGACAGCCTTAATCTGTTTTAAAATACTGCTTAATACGAACTTGCAATTGCTTGATAGTAATGTCAAATATTACTCATGGAATTTAGAAAATATAGACAAACATCCTGAATTGTCAGCCTAGTCATTGTGCAGTGTGTGCTGTCATCAATTCATAATGGAGAATAACATAAATTACTAAACTTTAGAATATCCGTAATCCTCCAGTGGTTTACATGTAACACTTGACAAGACCACCAAAAACAGAGAAACATCTCAAAATTCAGAAATTCAAGAACAACTTGTAGCCTAATTAGTGTAACTGAATTTGATTGGACAAAAATATACTTTAAATTTAGGATCAGAATTCAAACCTTCTATTTTTTTTTTTACAATGGGTATTTCATCATGCTTACGATGATGTTACTTTAGAATGATGTCATTTCAATTTAAGAGCTCCTCTATAATAAAAGAATTAATAAACAGTTACAATATCTCACTCTCAGTAATGGTGGTGGCTACTGGACAGTGATCGCATCAGAGCTCTTACCTCCGTCTCCTGATCATCTGTGCTGCCCTCTGATTGGAGGATTCCTGGGTAGGGGCCCCACGTCGTGTCTGGATGGAGGTCCCTGCTAGCCACCACCCTGCTGTCACCGCCTTCTTCACTTAACTCCAGGTCATCTAGAGGAAGGAGAGAAGAGAGGAGCGGTTAACATCTGATATAACAGCTGATATAAGCCGACTGTAGGTTGGACACGTGTTAATTAGGGGCTGTAAGAAAATATCGGAAATATCGAATATCGGGATATTATGTTTTGTGATACTGTATCGATTCTTAAAAACACTGTATTGATTTTTAATTAATAGTTTACATGCAAAGATTAACTCGGTCAATACTTTATTTATGTTGCAGAGAGATGTGTCCTCTCAAAATAGAGCTATGATGCTGATGGATGTTACAGGGACTGTTATAAATGTAAATGTAGATCCCAATGTTCTGATTGCATAAAAAAGTAAACTTTTTAATCAGATTTTATGCATATGATGGTGTGTTCTTTATACTGACAGTTTTTCTAAAATTAGATTTGAAAAAACCCGCAATATATGGTCTTGCTTACAATATCCTAATATATCGCAATATATTGAATCGTAACCCCTGTATCGTGATACATATCATTTCGCCAGATTCTTGTCAATACTCGGCCCTAATGTCAATGTACCAAATTGATATTGACCTTACCATTAAAAACTGGTATTATCCAGGCAGTGCCATCAATGACAAATATGACGATTTAAAAAATATATCAACATTTGTAAGCATTCCTCACATCACATCATTTTAAATTTATATTTCATATACAGTCTGAACTCACTTTTACCAATAACATTTTACTAGTAAAGCTTTAATGAAGAGTTTAGATGTTTTGGCATTTTGGGAATTGCTTATGGCATCAACATACTGATTAATAGATACTAAGTATTGGTAGAAACTATCGTATGGTATGGCCTTCAAAACCCCTACTGGTTGAAACATGACCCGTAAAATTTAGCAGAGACCACATAGGCTGAAAAGGCAGAAAAAAATAAAACAATAGCAAAAGCAGCATGTGGCTTGAACTTGACCTGAACCCTTGCAGCAGTTACTGTCAACAGCTCAACAGCAGGGGGAGTTTTTGATACAAGCTGAGCACTTTCTGTCCTGGCCGGTTCAAACAGGGGAAACTTCTTGTGTACTTCCTCAAATTGATAACTGTAGAAGGGTGGCAGTGAGGCTGTGGTTTGAGCCTGCTGCAGCCCAGATAGAGCCAGTTAGCTGGGAGGCATGGAGGACTGATCCATCTATTTAAAAACTTAAGACAGCTCTGAGTGCAGTAGGAGCAGCAGGCTGTAGTCGAGAGAATTTTTTGCACATCTGAGGATAAATGAACAAGTTCGAGCAACAGTGGGAGTCTTTCTCGTTATGACCGTCCACCTCTCTGTCTGATCAAAACGCATTCAAAATCAGCCTCCCCTTCTCTCCTCTCCTCCCATCCCCCCTTCCCTCCCCTTCTCGTCTCGTCCATGGTTCAGGCGACTGTTTCGGGGGGTCGGTCTAAAGTGGCGGGCCTGATAAGAGTGTTTGTCTAACACTCTCCATGTCAAAACACTCATCTATCTTCTCTGTATCTTTCCCCACCAGAGAACAACGGACAGACGCTGATAAAATGGCTTTCCCACAGCCGGTGGGGGGGTTGGAGGAGGTGGTGGTGGTGGTAGTGGAAGGGAGGCGGGGGAGGTGTTGGGGTTATGGAGGGGAGGAGGGAGCAGGAAGGAGTGTGGTTTGAGGGAAGAAAGTAGGAGGGACGCAAGGCAGTGAGAAGTCGCCATTAATTTAATAAAATGAGTCGTTAAAGCCAAATAGCGGTTGAAAATATTGTTTCACTGTTGTGGCAAAGTCACACAGGAAGTGGTATGTTTCCCTTAACTCACAGCTCAAGGTTGCCATGATGCTCTGCAACAATATAATGAATTACACACAGGCCACAGAGTGATCAAATTTTACAGAACTAGACGACCTGATAGTATCTGTTTTATTACAATCAACACTGATGCCATCAAGTCTGTGCTCACAGAAAAAATGACTTTATGTGCTTTATTAAAGCTGCAGTAGGAAGAATATTTTTGGCATCATTGGGCAAAAAAAACATAATAACCTTTCAGCATATTGTAATTCAAGTGTTCTGAGAGATAACTAGACTTTTTTCTGTTTTCAGGCTTTAAAAAATTCTAGGCTGTGACGGGTGACTTTGACCAATCACAGGTCATTTCAGAGAGAGAGCGTTCCTATTGGCTGTGCTCCGGCTGGTGGGCGGTGCTTGGTATTTCCTCAACAGAATACATCATTTTTTTCAGATTACCTGTCTCATGCACTACTGTCAGGAAATAGTGAACGTTTTATAAAAATAACTTTTTTTTTTAAATCATATTTGCTCCATTTCTACCCACTGCAGCTTTAAGTGCTATCACTTGTATCACTTTTTTTAAACAGGTACCGGCACACTTTGTTTACCAGCCATGTCACACTGTAACCAGCCCTACTTTTTCATTCTCTTGCCCCGGTGCACATGAGAGCGTGACACTGATGCCAGACGCAACAAGAGCTGACCTGACCTGCTGTGGTTGGGTCAGGTTGGGCTGAATTTTTTATTGAATGACTCAGGTTTTGGGTGGAGCTCGATTTCACAAATATTTTTGAAGACAGTTTGTTAGAATACACCAAATTAAAGAGGATATATCTGAGTTGTTGGGGTCTGGCCTCCCGACACATGATGGTTGTCAAATTCTGTTGGGGTTTTGACACAAATGTTCCAGGTTCAAGTCGGGTCAGTGTCAGATTTCTGTCCCAGGTCAAGCACTAACCCAAACATGACTCCTCAGATAGTCTAACCTGCTGGCTACAGAGTCTGAAGTCCAGCGTCTGTCCAGCCAGTATCCTATCTCCTGTCCCATGGGGCCTCTGACCCTCTTTATCTCAGCACTCCATCAATGTCCAGTCTGCCTCTGTGCCATTGGCCAATCTTCACCACATGGTACTCTTATCAGGCTGACCAGCTCAATTGACCCTCATTGTGAAACGGTGCAAGGATTTGACCTCAGTGAGCCAACACAGATATTAACTTATAAACAAGCCCAACACAAACATTAGTTTGTCAGATATTAAGGCTAATCATATGTCATCCTATTCCTTTCATGGCCTGTTGCATCATATTCATTCATGTAAGCATGCCTATAGGTAAATCAAACATGTCATTTGTTGTTATGACAGGGTTGATGCCAACTTAAATATCCAAATGTGTTCATGGAGTCATCTGAGGTGCACTGTACATAGATGGGCCTAACACTAAAACCCACTGCTGAAGGAGAAGCTGAACTCTTGATTAAATTTAAAACACACACATTATTTCACAAGTTGAAGTGCATTTCTTTAGTGTTGGTAAGATCAAATGTTTGTAAGGTGTTTGTCTATTGCTTGCCCTGTTGATCTATCAGTAAACTAGGCAACTGTTGTTCTCTTTGTTAATGCAAATGGAGGAAAATAACAGATAAACATGACACAAAACCATCTGAGAAATACTGCGCGGAAGCATTTTGGATTCAACGCCATAGACAGAAAAATGGTGGATAAAAGGCGAGGCTGTCTGCTGACTTTGTAAAAATGTGCCTGCCTGCCAACTGTAACATTACCATAACAGCAAATCTGAAGCCACCTGTTAGCTGTAAGTGAGTCAGTACAGGCACCCCAAATGAACGGAACTACGTCATTTCTACAACATAGTTTAGGATTAGGCTTTATGGGTTAAAGTCGACTTAATTGAAGAAATTAAATGTAATTTGTTTTAACTTGATTTCAATATCAGTTTGTGGGTTCAACCCAAGCCTCAAGGAAGAGCGCCGGACTTCGAAGCAAATTTTCGTAGCTGTCAAACGGTGGAATTACAACTTCCGTGTCCGTCATGTGATGCCTTTGGGCCCAAAAAGACTTTTTCCCATAGACTTACATTGGGAAAGAGACGTCTGTATATTAGCGGATAATTCTTTTTTAGGTAAATCAACTTTCCAGTATGAACACTCTAATAGCCCTTATTTAAATCATTAGGTCCTAAAAGTTGTAAAACGCACTAATAGCCAAATCCAGAGTTATTTCCCTTCCTCCGTTCATGTGAATGAGACCCAGACCGAGGGCTTGATTTGATCAGCGTGGCCTAGTTTGACCGTTTGATCGGAGTTCGCGAGTGATTGACAGCCGGCTTTCATAGACGGCAGCTGGACGGCAGACTCCAGATCAGCTCTGACTGGTTGTTTTCCTCCGGTCTGTGAAATCTTGCAGATGCCATTAGGAGCACCGGAGGAGACAGAGGAACATGATTTTTTTCAGATTACCTGTCTGATGCAATACTGTCAGGATATAGTGACCGTTTTATAAAAATAACTTTTTTAAATCATATTTGCTCCATTTCTACCCACTGCAGCTTTAAGTAAACACATTTAAATGGTAATTAAATCATGACGATCGGGGAAGATGCCCCAGGGAGTGATTCTCACAAAACCCTCACGAGTCATTTTAATCTACCCAAACTTAGTATTTCTGCATAAAATTAACTTTATTTTCAAATTTTTACGTTGCTCTTACTCTAACTGCAACATAAATTATATAAATGTTACATAACACACATGGGGGGGGGGGGGGGGGGGGC
>CAKAKR010036673.1:0-12321 GCA_916700685.1 Adelosebastes latens
AAAACTTGAGTTTGTTAGCAACAGCAAAAACTCAACTCAGACACCACTGTCCAACTTTACAAGTACACTTGGACCAACTCCTTGGTAGTATCTTGTTTAGAGATCACTAGTGCACACACTAGCTTAGGACACCACATTATGACTGTACAGAACCAGTCATACACCTGTCCTCATTGTTTTAGGTGACACTCTCCGCATCTCACCTTAACAACTTAACACCTCTAACATTCCTGTTCTTCACTAACCTTATAACTAACATAGAAACATAGTAATGTATTTTATACAATGCTATTGTTTTTGTTTATCTGGTTTTATTTGTAACTTAGGGACTGTTCTTGCTTAGCCAAGATAGATAGTTTTAACCAATGCCCAATTGGTTGATGAACTGCCCAGACGTTACAAAATTGAATGAACTGTTGAATGAACTTTTTCAATCATGGATTTAACAACTTTTGAGTTGTCCCCAGGGACCTGTGAACTGTTCAACCTTCTGTTTTGCTCTTGAAGGATGTTACACATCTTAAGACCAAAAGGGGGGATGTAGGGACCCAGCAAATGGCTGGTGACCAGTGACCACATGAACTCAGTAACATGATCCTTGACCCATGGATTCAGCTCAGCTGCCATTGGCTACTGTAGCATTTCACACAGAGGTGTGAAATTCACCCAGAACAAAACCAGAGGAATGTCTTTGTTCCTCCTCTTTCTGCTCTTCACCTCCTCACCTCCTGGCCTGCTTGAGGGTCATCACTATCCACCATTATCATCACTATCATCACTATCCACCACTATCATCATTATTATCACTATCAACCACTATCATCACTATCCACCATTATCATCACTATCATCACTATCCACCACTATCATCACTATCCACCACTATCATCATCATCATCACTATCCACCACTATCAATATTATTAACACTATCCACCACTATCATCACTATCCACCACTATTATCACTATCATCACTATCCACCACTATCATCATTATCATCACTATCATCACTATCCACCACTATCATCATTATCATCAGTATCATCACTATCCACCACTATCATCACTATCCACCACTATCATCATTATCATCATTATCATCACTATCATCACTATCCACCACTATCATCACTGTCCTCACTGTCCACCACTATCATCACTATCATCACTATCATCACTATCCACCACTATCATCACTTTCATTACTACCATCATTGTCCACCACTATCATCACTATCATCACTATCATCACTATCCACCACTATCATCACTATCCACCACTATCATCACTGTCATCACTATCCACCACTATCATCACTATCATTACTATCATTACTATCATCACTATCCACCACTATCATCACTATCATCACTTTCATCACTATCATCGCTATCCACCAATATAATCATCATCATCACTATCATCACTATCCACCACTATCATCACTATCATCACTATCATCGCTATTCACCACTATCATCACTATCATCACTATCCACCACTATCATCACTATCATCACTATCAACACTATCATTACTATCATCGCTATCTACCACTATCATCACTATCATTACTATCATCACTATCCACCACTATCCACCACTATCATCACTATTATCGCTATCCACCACTATCTACCACTATCATCACTATCAACCACTATCATCACTATCATCACTATCATCACTATCCACCATTATCATCACTATCATCACTATCCACCACTATCATCACTATCATCACTATCCACCACTATCATCACTATCCACCACTATCATCATCATCATCACTATCCACCACTATCAATATTATTAACACTATCCACCACTATCATCACTATCCACCACTATCACCACTATCATCACTATCATCACTATCCACCACTATCATCACTATCATCACTATCATTACTACCATCACTGTCCACCACTATCATCACTATCATCACTATCATCACTATCCACCACTATCATCACTATCCGCTACTATCATCACTATTATCACTATCCACCACTGTCATCACTATCATTACTATCATTACTATCATCACTATCATCACTATCATCACTCACATTCAGCAGCAATAGCTGTTTTCAGCTAAAACACTAATGCCTGTACACTACCTCAGCACTAAACAGCAGACAGACTATTGGCAAGCAGCTGGTGAACATAGTGGAGCATTTAGCAGCTAAAGAGTCAGATGTTTTTTTTCTCACAAGTTAGTGGAGACCAAAGTAGAGCTAAAATGAGTGAATATTGGACTTCTATTTCCATTCAATGGTCCCCAAAAACGGTCAAACATTGACTTTAGTTTTGTTTGCTGTAGGACAGCACCGTTGCCATTAAGAATACAGCAAAAATCCCACTAAATCCAAATAAGAGGAGCGAAAATTAATAGTATGTTTGTTGGGTTATAAGCTTAACCTGTCAAGTGTGAGTAAGGATGAGGATTTAATTACCTCACAGCACTTTCACATCCAGACTGTGAGATCGTAGAAATGTGGCACTATTATTTATTTTTTTAATTTTGTCTTAACCAATTTCATATTAATTTTTTAACTTCCACATTCATACATCTGACTGAGGACGCGCCTGCCAACTGTGATCAACGTAATTATCCACGCACCATCAGTGTAAATGTTGTATTCAGCAGTTCTATTCTGTCACCACACTAATTAACAAGCCCATAAATCAGATGGGAGATCAGTGTATATGGAAACCTGAAAAATTTCAAATGAATGCCTTAAAGGTACAGTTGATAACATTGATAACATTCAGCCCCTAGCTGTATCATCGTCCCCCGTTCCATTGCATTCACTTCACAACAAGTGGTTGCCAGTTTGTTGCAGAACTTGCATATTTTATGGTCGAGTGGCGTGAGACTCAGACAGTCATGTCAAGTGAACATGTAGCTTTAGGTCTACATTAGGTGTGTGCACCCTCCCCGACAGCTAGCGTTTTAAAATGCGTACTGTGTAGCCGTGGCCAGTCTGCTCCTCCAGTGTGACTGATGACATAATTGTGTTACGCTCAGGCCAGACCGGCGTATCTGCGTATCTCACACGTGTGTCGTCCACACCAGCTTCGCTTCTGCTGCTGCCACCAGCCCTTTCTTCTTTCTACATAGAGTTTGCCTTTCATAATGTCCATTTCATTTCATTATAAATGTCATTTATATTTATTTTAGACAGAAAAAGGTTAAGAACCGTGTGTACTCATTTGTAAATAATAGTAATAATCCACAATTAAAACCCTGTACTTTATTCATTCATTGAGCCGTGCAAGTCAATGCATTTCCTCCAACACTGTCCTGTAAATATTTCAGAATAAAAGCCTTGTGTTAACAAATGAACAAATTCTATCCACAGAAAAAAACGCTTGAGGGCTTTTATTTTGAAATGAAAGCAGGACGTGTTGATTTAAAAATAAATCTTTACTTTTTTCATGTCCGTGACATATTCTACAGATACAGACATGTAAACTGTAGTAATGTTGCTGGTATGATGTTAATATACAGTCAATAAATCATCTTCACTGTCTGTTGTTGCTGTGAATCGCGCGGCTCACGGTAAAAATTAGGCGAGACCTCGAATCTATAGAAGAGACGCAACTGACACACAGCCGCGCTGCCCACGTGGGCTGTGTGGCTGCTCTAACCTGTGAACATGAACGCTGAAATAATGGAAATTTCAAAGGGGAACATGGTTGTAGCATTGTTGACAGAGAAGCCAGTATTTCAATTCAGCATGATTCCTTAATCTCTGATGACATATCATGCTCATTGTATGATGTATTACAGTAAATATATTACGTATTCATCTGAATTAAGTATTCATCTGTTACAGCCCTCTAAAAATACCCTCCCATAAACATCACTTCACAGACATTTGCTGTTCTGTTGATTTTGATTCTGGATGCATCGTAGCTTACCCTCTTCCCAACCTGCATTTGAAATCCCACGCGTGCACAAACACGCACGCACACACACACACACACACACACACACACACACACACACACACACACACACACACACACAGTCCTCTTACTCTGTGTGTTGTTCACAATGAGCTGCATGTAACACCTCATGGTTGAGCAGGCAGGAATCAAATTTTCTTTTTAGAGTAAGCCTAATATACCGCCGGCTATGACAACTGAATCAAGTCAAAAGTTGCCAGATCCACAAATATATTCTGACAAAGAATGTGTTTGTGCTCACTGTGTGTGTGTGTGTGTGTGTGTGTGTGTGTGTGTGTGTGTGTGTGCATGTGTGAGTGTGTGTGTGTGTGTGTGCGTGTGCGCTCACAGATATTTTGGCGAACAGGGGCAAATCCTCACAGTGTGGTCAAATTTAGTTTAGTAGAAACACGTAAATGGTGCATGTGCTTGTGTCTGCGAGTGTTAGCCCCCTGAAGACAATCCTTTTTCCAAGTTGTGGATTAAATGTCATGAAAGTACAAGGTTCAGCAAAATACCAAAATAAGAGCTTCTGTCTCTGAACAGGAAATGTGTTTTGCTTTAAGGAGTTTGAGCAAAATGTTCTATTTGTCGAGAACCATCTGCAGAGTACACAAACATGTTTAACACTTCAGATAAATATTAGACTGCTGGATTTATACTTTGACATGATTTTCTGTTATTTGACAATAAACAGAAATCATTACAGTAGCTGCCATGACAACATCCCACGCTATGCGTCCTCGTCTGTCACAGTCTCTGACTACATGCAAAAATAAATATTTGAGTTCATGTTCAGGCAACTGGTGAAATAAAAGAAACATGAGTATTTAAAGGTCTGAAGATGTCCACAGAGTTGTTTGCTGAACATTTTCTGGCAGCTCTGTTGAGCGTGCATGATCGATTTATCCTGGCGTGATTTAGATGCTCTGAACCCCTCTGGAAGGGAACATATACCCAAAAACACACACAAAGCCACAGTGAGTGATCGTGTTCTTCCCTTTGGTGAAGCATTTCTACTCTAATGGGAGTGGAATACTAGAAGATGAGAACGCCTCCATCCACCTGGCAAGAATGCTCACTGAATAATTGGATGAGTATGAAAATGATCTGGACCATCTAACGTCTACAGATCTCAGTGCTGTGGAAGGCTGACGTACGGGAAAGTGCATTTAAGTTGCACTGCGGTGGCCCACTGCCTACATTTATTTATAGTTATCTGTGTGTCTCTCGGAAGATGGGCCTGAGCAAGAACAAATCTGTCCCTGTGTGTGTGTCTAAATATAAAGTGTACACTCAGCCTTTGGAGAGTTGTGTTAACTTATTCAAATACTGTAGGTTCTGCAGTTGTAATGTGAGTTTCCAGTATAGTTCTAAAAAGGAGAGGCAGTGGAGACTCTAGCAGTTGACAGGTAGTCAGTATGGAGATGGAGAAGACAAGAAAGTAAAGAGAAGATACAGAAAGAAGATGGGGAGAAATTAGAGAGGAGTTAGGAGGCTGCCGTGATTAGATGATGATAAACTGACAGCAATAATAAATGTTTTATGTGTTGCATATTAATATCAATTAGTGATGTTACAGTTTATGAGTTCCATTTCTTAGCGTAGTGTTGATTCTAAAATACAGACTGAAAAGAGAAACAACTCTTTCACAAGATGTTCGGGTTCAAAACTAAAGTTGAAAAATAATTGCTGTAGTCCCAGCAAGCAATACGTTTCCTCTGAGGAAAACTCTCTACAGGACTCCCAGACTGTCAGTGTGTCATGAGGGGGATAGTCTGTGATTGAAGGGGAAGAAAGCCACAGGTGAGCCAAGTTGGCCATTTTGATGAAAACGCCTATGGTGCCTGCATATTACCGCATGCACGTGCGGTGAACTTAAGGGTCCCGGATTTGGGGTTTGAAACTATGGTCTACCTAGTCTCCTTACTACTAAAATCATGCTAAAAATCATACTGACGTTATCACCCTAGACCACCCCGTTAATACAGGTGTGTGTTGCCTTACTTTGTGTGTGGCAAGCTGGAGAGAAAAACCTTTCTGACCGCAGTGAAAATGTTGTTTTTGAAAGGCTAACTGCCAATAAATGTGGATTGAAGCAGAATATTTTGTTAGATAGAAACATGATGTGAATTTTAGAAATTATTAAACTTTTCTTTTTTCAATAAATTTGGACTTTTAGGCTTCAGACTGAGACAATTACAGAGACGAGGGCTGAGTGCTGCAGCGCTTGTTGTGAGGGGGGTGGGGGGGGTTCTATTTCATGCAATGTTTCTGTAAGTTATTAATAATAAGAATTCTAAGATTCTGCGCAAGGCAGGAGAGGAGATGGATGGGAGGTAATCATTTAAAACAAGATTCAATGGTTGTATAAGCTCATAATTCATATTCATAATAAATATTTTGGCAGTAAAGAGACCTGTGGCTGTAGCCCAACATCCAGGTCCTGAACAAACACTATGGTAACCTGGTTAGCTGACTCAATGAAGGCAGGTCAGGGAGACGTGGATGCTGCTGGATTAGTGTGAGTTAACTGTGGAGGCTGTGATGAGGGAAGGCGAGAAGGAAGGTGAGGAGGAAGGCGAGGAGAAAGGCGAGGAGGAAGAGGTTTGTGCAGTCTCGTAGAATTAGAAGTTGCAGTTGTCGGTCATTACAACACACTTTTAATAGATAATGTTTTTGAATTGAAAAACTAAAATATAATTAAAAAGAGAAATAGAAAAAAAGGTTTTGGGCACTTATCCAGTCAGAGGCCAAAAGGCCAGGGGCTTGAGCACCAGCTGGGGTCTATCTGTGCACGTGCCTGTGTTGCTGTGGCTGCTTCAACGTAGAACATGTTGATGTTCAAATTGGCTTTTTCTAAAGGCAGGGTTTTCCCTGCCATTTTTGCATTGCGTAAAAACAAGAGCATCCGGACGAGGCAACGCACGGAACGGCACAGGGGAGGGGTGAGAACGAGGGTCTGTAATTTATCGATACGATGATGACGTCTTGCAAAAGCAGTAGGCTTTCACTATCGGCGCTTGACAATAGAGATGACACCGCGTTTAGGCTGATGAATGTCTCCACGCTGAACAGTCTGCTGTTCATCTCAGTAAATGGACCGCCTCCTTTCCTGCCCAGAGATTTGCAGAGATGCAGGTTAAAGAGGGACGACACGTCACAGATGAGCCCTCCAAAGGACAGTAGAAAAGAAGAAGTCCTTCATCAGAGAAGACTGTTTTCTTAGTCTGACAAGTAGGCAGATACTACAGCCTGTTTAATTTCATGTTGACAGCACGTTGTGCTGTTGCATTTTGTGTGTTTATTTTCTAAATACTGAACTGTTTTGGCACGCCTGGCCGAGTGGTGCTATCCATGGTACTGAGAGAGGGATTTAATTCTGCCATGTTAAATGAGCATTTAACCTTTTGTTTTGTGTGTGATCACATTTCCTGTGTGTTTGCATGAAGACAGGACAAAGCAAGAGAGTGAAAATACTGTGCTACTTAATTAGTTAAATAGCTTAGACACACCTGACACCACATCTAACACTTCCACCTAATCTGTGGCTTGATCCATTCTTCTAGGAAGACTGTATTTATCCAGAGAGAGAGAAAGAGAGAAAGAGATTAACCATTTATATCAATAACTGCAAGTAAATGTTTTTTATTGTGTAATATGAATGAAAATAAAGCTACAGTGTAAAAACAACATTTGTTTAGAATCAAGCTGTAGCGCTTTTTCTGTAGTCGTTTTTCATATCAAATAGTGAATAAATGTTATCAATTATATTATTACTTAACTTAACCCAAAATATTGCAAAGCCCAGGCAATAATGTGTCCTCACATATAGAGGCAGGTGTGATGACACAGTGCTTCACACCTGCCGCATCAGCTTCACTCAGCCCTGCTCCGATACGCCACACTAGACGCAACAGTGTCACACCTTCCTCTACGTGGAACTGGAAATGTCGTATTTTCTAAGTGTTAGAACACCTAACTAGATTATCTACGTTAGGTGAGTCAAGTTTAGACAGGCAGGTACACGTTTGAGGGACTGGTGTGCATGATTTTTGATATTCTTCATGTGTATACAGAAGACGTCTGAGTGAGCAGCGGCACTACGTGGCCAGTGTTGACAAAATGTCACCAATTCCTGATCGAAGTAGTTCACTGCAGCGCTGTCAAATAGGAACATTACAAACAGGAATACTGGGCTTGGAAAAAAGTCAAATACATGCTCAACATTGGATGCTTCAAAACCTTTGTAAGATAATGAGGAATTGTTTGTGTGTGTGTGTGTGTGTGTGTGTGTGCATGTGTGTGTGTGCACGCTGTGGTTAAGGAGGGGAGAATTTGTAGTTTGGAGAGAAATTGTGAGCAGCTTAATAATCATTCAGCATGCATCACAGAGTTTTATCCTTTGAGTTTTAATTAATTGAAAACAAGAAAATTGGATTCAATCAGAGGGAAAGAAAAGATAAAACATGGCTGTACATCTCTCTCACCTGCTGCTGTCTCTGTCTCACATCCTCTCCCCCCCCCCTCCCACAGTGCATCAGTAACAGAGCAGAGGGATTTCCTCTTATTAACACTCATTACTTAGAGACATTTGCATTTTAGCTTGTTCTAATTCACCTCATGGAGTTGCGAGCTTTGAGGAGGTAGTGAGTGAGACTGCGGAGCTCTGCCTCTGTGCACTGACTGCAAGGTAACGACAGTATGACATCTAATTTCATCTCAACAGACATGCAGCGCAGAAGGCCAACTGTTCAGCTGCGAGCTTGTTGCTCTTCAGCGAGGCCTCGCTGCACTGGAACTTCCTGGAGGGAATGAAGGTATTTGTAATTCAAGTTGTGATCACCCCTGACTGTGGTTTGGTTACTGATTGAGAGAAATGATTTTCATATTTGAGGTCCTTCAACTGCAGTAGCCACTGAAGTGCTAATGGACAGATGCATTAATGGTAAATGGACTCACACACACACACACACACACACACACACACACACACACACACACACACACACACATATATATATATATATATATATCTATATATACATATATATATAGAGAGAGAGAGAGAGAGAGAGAGAGAGAAAGAGAGAGAGCTGAAGCCTGGCTGTTCACATCAGAAGAGCATTTCTCTGCGCTGGTCAACAAGCAATTCTGATCCTCTGCTGTTCACTATAGAGCTATCTGTCTGTCTGTCTGTCTGTCTGAGTGTGTGTGTCTGCTCCTCTCTCTCTCTGTTTAGACAGAACTAACATAATGTGGAATAAGTACGTCACCTACGTTCACAAGCAGCAGTGACACTCGGCTGTTTCTAATAAATAAAGTGGATGGATTTTGAAATGTGATTGGGTGGAGGGACTGTGAGGGAGTCTGAGGAATTCAAACTCTGGGAGAACAGCGGGGAGAGAGGGGGGGAAGTCAAAGGTGTTTGTGGGATGCATGTTTCATCATAACTTTGTTTTTTACATTATTTAAAAGTTTTCTGAATCTGTTCTTCTGATTTATGAAGAATTAGTTGTTCAGACGAAGGCTGTGATAAATTTTAAAAATAATCATTTCACTAGTAATAATAATGGTCCAAAATTATGTCAAATGAATAGTTTTCAGTCAAAAACCTTCAAATTTCAAAAGGACACCCAAACCCAACATCTCCTAGTATCTTTATTCACTGTATAAACTCATAAAGTGTCTGTGTATAATATGTAGGAGCATCCTGACTGGACTCTGCTCCTAAAACCTGAATGAGGAGCTCACACACCTCAGCTCTGCATGTATACCTGTCTGTCTGGCTGACTGCTGTTGATTCCAGCCTATAGACATCCCATAATATATTATAGAGTGATGCTGTAGGCTACAAATAACACAGAAAGCTCTTTAACTATCAACACTAAACACACCACCTTAACCCTATAATGTTCCAGTGTGAATATTATTGGAGTATTATAGGCCAGCTATGGAAGATGCATAGCCCGAGAATATATAGCAATAAAGTCACAGCTGATTATGACTTAAAGAAACTAGAATGGCACTCCGAGAGGCCGGGTGACACGTCATGAAAGCGTCATCAGTTACACTGCCCATGTCCTAAAGCCTGTAGTGTTAATGCACAGGCTGAGCGGAGTTATTAAAAACAAATCCTGAAGCCGGATCATGATCCGGATCTCCACCAACATCTAATGGATTGTTCATTGTGCCACACCCCACTCCTCCAAAAAATGTCATTCAAATCCATCGCAGACTTTTGTAGTAATCCTGCTAACGGACAAACCAACAAACCAACAAACCAACAAACCAATGCCGGTGAAAACAGAACCTCCTTCCTAGGCCTTCGGCCTTGGCGGAGGTATTAATGAATAAATACGAACAAGTTGCAAGAGATTACCGGCCGATACAAACGCCAACGTGAATAAGAGGAGTACCGACACTTATTTGTTTCCACTTCAAGCACTGGCCATGCCCATATATTATCCAGTAGTCTCTTCTCATCCACTGTCTCTCAGCACTGGTTCAACATGTTGGTTTATCAATATAATATTCACTCAGTGGTCACTTTATTAGGTATACCTGGACACCTGCTCGTTAATGCAAATATCTAATCAGCCAATCATGTGGCAGCAGCTCAGTGCCTGACATGGTCACAAGGTTCACTGTTCACACCAAACATCAGAATGAAGACAGACTGGTTCTAGCTGACATTCACTCAAACACCGTCTTTGGTTAAGCATTCATTACTTGTCTTGTGTATCCTGTTTTTCACTGACTTATTATTAAGTACACCTGCTTGTGACTGCAAACAGCTTCAACTTCATATACAGAGCATGCACACGCAGTTGAGACGTTCAGTTATTGCTCGATTAAATCTTAGAATAGGTAAGAAACATCTGCTCAAAGTGAGGTGAGATGTGATGTGATTGTTGTGGTTCAGTCATCTTCCAGACAGCTGCCCTCCTGTGATCCTGTGTGCTACAGAAAGAACCACCTTATCAGTGATGATGAGCAGAGAGGAAAGGCCTCTCTTAATTATAATGAGGCCAGTTAATTACAGCTCCGTGTCTACAACGGTATCTCGAACCTCAAAGCTGATACAGCAAGAACATGCTGGGTTTGATTCCTCAGATCAAGAAGGTAAAGTTAGTCACCTTGTGACCATCGACAGTAGACCACCTGGTCCAGTGAATGTTGACATCTGTTGGTCAGATGATGATAAAGAGTAGCTAGGATGTCTGTGCTTGATAATAACTTATATATATTTATAATATATATTATAAAATAACATATTTTCTACAGTTCTCTAACTAAGCTAATCCTTCACATTATTATGGCAAAAGAACATTTAAACTATGAAATAGTTTGAGTTATTTGCAATAAGTAAAACCTCCCCACACGTTCATATGAACAACTTGAGATATCTCCTTAAGATTCACTTTCTGTCTGTACTCGAAGCTATAAAGTAGCAGACAGATGTAATTGCATGTCCCCGTGTTCATCATCAACGTGAACATTTCAAGCCTTACTTCAGGTCCAGTCCAGGAAAAATGTGATTTCACATTTACTGAAACCCAACAGTCTAGTCGAATCACTGTAAGCACTGATGCATATTTCACTCTGGCTTGCATCATCTCCCTGGAATCACATTTCCATTTGCACAGGAAGGCAAACAACCATATGTGGTAATAACCTCAGATATGGCGACTTCACACACGCATTCTCACTGGGGAGTGGATGATAGATATGCATGGATGATACACAATAATAACAGCACAAGTCTTCTGACAGACGGTGTCAGACGGTGGGGGAATAAGCTCCGTCTTTTTGACAAGCTTTTTGTAAAAGCAAGTAAACTGACCCTGAAAGTGAGTTTTGAAGCTTTGAAATCACACAAACTATATTTTGTCGATGTTAAAGGGACTGTTTGTAAGAATCAGAAATGTCTTGTTAACAGCAACACCGGTGGCCGTTAAGTCAACTAAAGTCAGCGTCCTGTTGCTCGCGCTTGTGCTCGCTCTACATAGACATGAACGAGCATCACTCAACACAGTGAGGCGACACATGTCAGCTAAAAGCACAATATCACTCTATATTTCAGCTGCTTGGCAGTAATGTTAGCTGACCAGACGAAGGTCTCTCCATGAATCAATGCTGATCCTAGTGTTGGCTTTTCCTGCCTCAGCCTCCCGACCGCGGCCGGAGGGAACAGGGGAGACACCGGAGTTTTGGTCGGAGACGATAACGTTTCTCTCTGCGGAGCCCCGTCACTTCACAAGACACGGGAAACCTCTGTTGGTCTGGAGGAGCTGCAGCAGTTATTTCTGCACAAACGTCCACTGTACATTCACTAGATATTCTCAGAGCTAAACTAA
>CAKAKR010036675.1:0-24238 GCA_916700685.1 Adelosebastes latens
CAACCTGAGGCTCTTTAGCTCCTCTCCAGTGGCTCCCTGTGGATTTATAAAAATATTAGTGGAAATGAATGACTGTTTTTTGTTTACATTTTCATTTTTATTTATCATTGTTGTAGGTCTATGGTACGACGGAGTATTAGGGCCACATTGAGGATAAAAAAAAAATCTGAGATTACGAGAATAAAGTCATAATATAGTAGTAATTTTTCGTGTTATTTTCTTTTTTCTCGTAAACTTCTGACTTTATTCTCGTAATATTACGACTTTATTCTCATATTACGACTTTTTTTCTCGTAAAGTTATGACTTGATTCTCGTAAACTTCTGACTTTATTCTCATATTACGACTTTTATTCTCGTAAAATTGTGACTTTATTCTCATATTACGACTTTTTTTCTCATTAAGTTATGACTTTATTCTCGTAATATTACTTTTTTCTCGTAAAGTTATGACTTTATTCTCGTAATATTACTACTTTTTTCTCGTAAAGTTATGACTTTATTCCCGTAATATTACGACTTTTTTTCTCGTAAAGTTATGAATTTATTCTCATAATATTTCAACTTCTTTTCTCATAAAGCTATGACTTTATTTCTCATAATATTACGACTTTTTTTCTCGTAATATTATGACTTTATTTTGGAAATCTCAGATGTTCTTTCCCTCAATGTGGCCCTAATACTCCGTAGTACATTTGCTCTTTGGCCCCCACTGTATTAGACTTATATACTACTTAAACTATAAACTGTGTTACCTTCATCACAATGCTCAAATGTTTTGTGGCTCCAGACAGATTTATTTATTTATTTTTTGGACAAAAATGGCTCTTTTGATAGTAAAGGTTGCTGACCCCTGCTATATACTATATCACTATGACTTTATTTATAGCATAGGTTACTATACTACAACTTTTTTTATGACATACTATATTATTCAATTTGTATGGCATACTAATGCATATCTTTTCTTATGACTTCTTTTTAGGACTTTTCATGGCATACATGCCTATACTATGACCTTTTTATGGCATGCTATATTATTAAATTTTCACTATGACTTTTTTATGGCATTCTCGCCTATACTGACTTTTTTGTGTGACATACTATACTATGACTATATTTATGGCATAGGCTACTATACAATTAATTTTTTCATGACTTTTTATGACATACTACATTATTGCATTTTTCTGATTGTTTTTTACATACTATATTATACAAATTCTTATAACATACTATACTATGACTTTACATATTATGGTATTTATATATATGTCAAAATTAAATAACATAGTAACATTTTGAGAACAAAAGTTCTTTCTTGACTTTGGAAACTAGTTGACAAAACACTCTCAAGCCAATGTCCATTTAGTAGCTTTCAAACAAACATTTTATACCAACATGGACAAGAGGTCCTTAAAGTTCTCATTTTAACATCTACAATTCTATCACAACTGGGCAAACTTCATCTGAGGAAGATTTTGTGATCTTATCAACAGCTCCAGAACAGCTACCAAATGGACCTTGTGGTGGGGAGATGTTTTGTCAAAAACTGAAATGTTTATTTAAAAAAAAAAAACTCAAACTACACAGCGTAAAGTAAAATCCACAACTTGTCCTCAAAGCCAAAGCCAAAAAGACACAAGAATGGTTCCTGAGATCTCTGAATTATCTTCAGCCACTCGTTTACAAACACATGAGCTAATAAAATACAAATAGAGAACATTTCACCTAAATATACAGCATTCTTTATTTGATTCATCTTTGAAACTCAGTTACTCCTATGTTTTTCACATCGTACAAAACTAAAAGCTGCACACAATCCATCCAAAAATATATATTAGAACATTTAAACAAATAGAAAAAGGCTTGACATTTATATACATGTGATCGGTTGTTTTTTCTTCATTGCTCCAGCTCATCAGTCTGCAGGTATTTGGAACAATCAGGAATCTTCTTTACCTGTTTGACACTCAGAGTCTCAGAGCACATGGGACACACCGTCTCCGTTTCCAGCAACCTGGACGCACAAACAGTTCAGTGTAGATTTGTGAATGTGACAATGAATGAGAGAAGTGACTCATCAGTGCTTATACTGGAATAGTTCAACATTATGGGGAATACACTTATTCGCTTTCTGACGGAGAGTTAGATGAGAAGATTGATAACGCTCATGTCTGAAGGAGCAGTGACGTCCTGGTATCAATCTTCTCATCTAACTCTCAGCAAGAAAGCCAATAAGCGTATTTCCTAATAACTATTAGTTTAAATTGAGGAAAAAAGGGTGCCAGTACTCTAAACAAGCAAACTGCTACTGTCTAATGTGATTTGAGAAATTATTATCAAGTAGGCCTTTAATTATACCAGCTGATCCCTTTTCAAAATTTTACGTCAAAAATGTCTTGCGGGGAAAGAAAACAAAATGTTTTCTGAATTAAGAGAAGTGTCTAAACCTTCCATATATCTGTATTTGGACAGTTAAAAAAAAAAAGGATGAAAATCGATGTATCACTTACAGAATGAACTGAGAGTAAAGGGCGGGAAATTCACAATGAGGACACACAGACCAGTCTTCTTTCAGCATATGACGACCCTGAGAAAAAGAAAAAGGTAGAGAGATCAAATGATAAAAATACAAGTACTGTATAACCCGATATAGACCCCATGTGTCTATATCGTGAGAACCAGGCCACTCTAATTCACATGTTTTGGAATTGTTCTAAATTGTTTAATTTTTGGCAATTAATATTCATAATGCTTTCCAAAACTACTGATAAACCCTTAGAACCACCAGCCTGCCTTGCTTTATTTGGAGTGGTACCACAAAATGTTACTTTAAACAACAATAAACTAAACCTTTTATCTTTCGCTACGCTGGTGGCAAGACAACAAATTTTTTAATTAGATGGAAAGATTGCAACCCTCCAACATTTGCACAATGGCTTAGAGATATGTTGTATTTTATTAAGTTGGAGAAGATCAGGTATACAATTAAGGGGTCAGCTGACAAGTTTTCATTGATATGGCAACCTTTCCTTAGTCGTGTTGATGCCTTAGGCTCAGATAACTTTGTGGCTGAGTAAAGTTTGGTGTATGTATGTGTATGTGTATGTGTATATATATATATATATATATATATATATATATATTTTATATATATAGTTGTGTATATAGTTGTGTGCCCTCTGGGTGTTTTCATGGGTGGGATAACTATCTGTCCAAACATGTTTGTGCAGTGGATTGTCAGAGTTGTATTAAAAAAATTCAGAAACAAACTTTGTTCAAAAAATAAAAGTACAGGGAAAACTATTTTGTTCAGTGTGTGTAAGATTAAGTCAGTGATGACGTGTTTGTACCGTGGAAATGCAGTAGGGCAGGTTGTTCTTGCAGGAGATGCACAGCAGTTCGTTCTGTGGCAGCTGGAAGCCGCAGAAGGGACATGGAGTAGTTTCCTCCTCCAGCTCCGATGTGTGCGGACGTCTGTGGTGTGGCCAGATATGTATGTTGGGTAGAGCAGATGACAGAGAGGATTAAAGGGTAACTTCGGTATTTTTCAACCTGGGCCCTATTTTCCCAAGTTCTTGTGTCTAAGTGACTAATGGGGACAACAAGTTTTGAAATTGGTTCAGTATTGAGGGAGGACGCTGTGACCGGCAGCCACTAAACAAGCTGTGAGGGCAAGTGAGCGGCGTTATTGTAACATTACGTTCACTAAAAGTGCTTGTTTTTGCCACTGACAGGCTCAGATTGTTGTCTGTGTCTGACAACATTTTGGAAAGGACCCCACAGAGTAATAAAACATTTTCTTACTTTTCACTTGATCAGGTCTGTTTGTTATTGTGTACAAGTCCCGCTCAAGGAGAAGTCTCGTTGTGAAATCTGAATATCTGTATACTCTGGCTCAAATAAATACAGGCGGCCATCGAATTCAAAGACCTCCTCCACACTTTTTCATCCTGCATCCAGCACTTTTAGTGGACGTAAATGACGGTGCCAGCTTGCCCCAATAGCACCATATTGCAGCCTGTGAGCAGCTGCCGTCTACAGCGCTCTCCCTCAATACTGGACTAGCTTCAGAAATTGTTGTCCACATTTGTCAGTGAGACACAAACACATGAGATAAGAGGGTCCAGGTTGAAATCTACTGAAGTTACCCTTTAAGTAGGCAAGTGTCGGACAGATGAGGTGAAGTACATACTGTATATGTGAAGAAGGAGGGAGGTCAGGAAAGAGGAGGAGAGGGAGTTTGACAAAGAAAACAAGAGGTGTGAACATTCTCATGACTCACCGAACCATGGCCTCGATCTTCTTCCTGTACTTTGGGTCGATCTCGTTTCGGTACTCTGGTCTCATCAGCATGGCGGCAAAGCTGAAGGCCGAGTCTTTCAGTCCGGCACGGTGACACTCGATGACTGCTGATGTCAGAATAGGAACAACATCTACCCACACACACATAAACACTGATGAGATTTCTGTTGGACAAATTTTAAATTTCAGTGACATTTAAGCTTCATTTAGATCGTTTTTGAAAAGTACTGTAGATCAGAGTTGGGAAAATTCTCTGTGGACTCACGTGCAGGAAACTTGCTGATGTTGTTGCTGACACGAATGAGCATGCGTGCCCCTTTTAGGTGGTCTCCCCTCTTTACATGAATCTACATAATATAATTTACAAAGTCAGACACACTACACACTTGCGTAATGTTAAGATTGAGAAGCTTTATCATGTAACAGTACATTTTTTAACAAAAAATATTTTCAGACAAAATGCCCCCCAAAAAACTATGGACAGTCTATGAAAAAAGCAAATCACCATGACTACAGTAAATAAAGAGCTAACACATCGCAGGTGTGGACCACAGACTGTATAGAAGAAGTAGACGTAGTCACCGTGATGTCACCCATCGGTTTGTGGTAGTGGTTAGAAGGGAGCCAGCAAACTGGGGAAACTCTCGCAAAATTGTTAGTTAGGCATTGACCTTGAATAGTTAAGCTTAGGATAGGTCGTCAGGCAGCGAGTCTTGCAAGAGTTTTTGCAGATTTCATATCAGATTTCGCAATTTGCAGGCTCCCTTCTAGACACAACCTCGGTTTGTGGACTGCCCTTTTGAAGTTCGGCATTTTGGCCGTCGCCATCTGGATTTTTGGCCATCGCCGTCTTGGTTATTTGCAACCAGAAGTGACATGAGTGGGCAGAGCTAAATACAACCGAATGCTGAATAAGATGTTTTTGTTATATTTAACTTTCATGAACTTAAATCACACTGTGAAAGGGTTAAAGTTGTGAGATGAAAACACAGACAACTCCCAGACCAAACAACGCCATGGTAGTGACCTGTCAATCACAAGGTAGCCACGCCCTAAAGCATACCCTGCTTTATGGTCCATTTGACTCTAAACGGGACCATAATTTACTAAATGAACATCATGCTGTATTGAAGAAGACTTGAAACTAGTGATTGAGACCATAAACTCATGTTTACAATGTTTGCTGAGGTAATAAATCAAGTGAGAAGTAGGCTCATTTTCTTATAGACTTCTATACAATCTGACTTCTTTTTGTAACCAGAGGAGTCGCCCCCTGCTGGCTATTAGAAAAAAATGCAAGTTTAAGGCACTTCCGCATTGGCTTCACTAGACCTGGAGGTTGCCCATTGGTGTGTCCTGACCTTGACCAACAGGTAGGAGTGGAGAATCATCAGATTGGTGGCCATCTCAGCTGGGATTTTAATCTTCTGGGCCTGCAACTCCGTGTACATGCTGAACAGCACGTCATGGGCATTACGGTAGTTCCCTGTAGGAGTAGGACATGCAAAAAAGCAGGTAATATATCATGTGAGTAACATACATGTATGATTACGGTTGTGTGCCCAGTCATGGTTGACGTTATTGGTGCAGTGTTTGTGTGAATATGTTTGTACCTGCACACTGCTCTTCTCTGGCGATGATGATGGCGGTGCGAGCGGCCTCCCTATACTGCTGCAGCGCCATATACAGACGGAACAGGTACTTAGCATCCTGGTAAGAGGAAAGAAAGGTCAACTAGCCATCACATGTTCAATTAAGTGTCACTCCCTGCTGCCACACAATGACAGAACTGAGCACGTCCTACATCAAGACCTCGAGTTAGTATCTCTGAGATACTCACAATGAAGAACTTTACCTATGACACACATACACACAAGTCCCCATACTACGCTAACAGCCCACCTGCCTTTTATACAGGCAATTTATGAAAAATAATGAACTCCTACTAGACCACAGATCTGTTTTGCTTGTTACTTTCTAAAAACACAAGACTTGTGGATAGAGTGTTATTGGACTTGAGACACCTAGCGACTGAAAATGTGCCCTCTCTTAACATTTAGGAATTTCAGCTTTCAGCTCCCACATGAATGGAAAGAAACTATCAAATTTAGGAACAAGACATTGGGCCTCATGCAAGAAAATTTTCGTATTCTTATCTTAACTTTCTCTTACTTTTTCTCGTACCGTGGGCTCGTACGAGTGCGCCACATCAGATTCAGCAAACGCTCCTAATTTCAGATAACTGTGTAAATGGACAGCATAATGTGATGAATGCCACCACCGTCCGCGTTTATGAGAATTGTAAATTAGCATAATTAAAGCCCTAATGATACCATATAAAGCTACGCGTCCTGACCCATTCATCTGTCGCTGCTAATATATCAGCACGCTGTCTAAAGATACACTCTCTTCCAACGGCCTGAAGCGCATCCAAAAGAAGTAAGTCAGCCTGGCGCGCCTGGTTACACTTCCTGTTGACCTTATTATATACAGAGACAAATTAACCTTCAAGTAGTGAGTAATTTAAGTAGTTTTGCAGTTTGAGATGTTCATATTGATATTGTAGAGTTATACAACAGCATCAACGGCCAATTTAAATTAATGATGCTATCGTTAGGCTACATGAATACATTTAGAATTATAATTTGAATTGCAGAGTCAAACAGGATAATGTCAACATAATTATGAAGTGTAGTTTATATAGGATTTTCAAACTCAAAATTGCTTCAAAGCAATGAAATATACAATCCATTAATGAAAAACTTAGGTTTGGATAACGGCAGACTAACTGCACATGGCTCCTACGACAGGTCTGGACCACTCGTAAATTGTGTTTGTATCTAAGAGAGAATTGAAAATACGAGAAAATTGGTGAATGCAGCAAGTTCTCCTAAATCACTCATACAAGCCACTTAAGAACTAATCTGTTTGTTTGTATGAGTGGTTCTTTTATGAGGCCTAATGTGTTTGTTTTTTTTGTTTTATCTGCTGATCAAACAGTTACAGGGTCTGAGTTCAAAAACATAAATCCACAAACTCACTGAGTGACGCTTCACACACAAACACACACACCAGACAAGGAGAAGGAGAAACAATGAGAGGGAGAATGAGTGATGAATACATCATGTATAAAACAATGATGTAGTGCTGGATATATCACAACAAAATCATGTTGCCAGGAAAGTCACATCCACTGAGACAAAGTAAAGAGAGAAGGCTCCAGTGTATTGATTACCTTGGGCATGCCGTCGCTCTCTCCCATCAGGTAATCTATCAGCTGATTGGTCAGAGAACTGTCCTTGGCCTGACCCACCTGAGATACACATACACATCAAAAATAGTTAACTGAATGGTCACAAAATTTTGTACATGCACTGGGATATTCCAGCCTATAAGACTGTTATCAGGCCATTAAATGTGCGTTCACAGTGGTTATAAACCTCATAGATGTGGGTCAGTAGGGCCCTGCTACACCCAATAGTAGCTGTATCATCTATTCACATGGTAGATCACCGAAAGAAGGAATAAAAGTAGACGGCGGTGACTGCGACGGCGCTGTAAAACTCCATATGAAGGTGAGGATGGGGGCGATGGATGTGGAGCAAAATAAGGTCACCCAGGAGAGCGGGGTTTGCATCCCCTGTGAAACCAACAACGTGTAGTTGTCTTTGTGTTCACAAGCCTTAAGTTTCACTTTTTTTTTTTTTAAGATTATTTTCTGGCTTTTAGACTTTATTTGACAGAGAGATAGTGATAGTCATGAAAAGGGGGCGAGAGAGAGGGGATGACATGCAGCAAAGGGCCACAGGTTGGATTTGGGCCACTGCAGCAAGGACTTTGGTACATGGGGCGCCCGCTTTACCAGGTGAGCTACCTTTGAGACTACTTTTGAAGCATACACGTAGTTATTTTAAGCAAAACATTTTTCCCTAAACTTAACTAAGTAGTTTTGTTGCCTAAAATTAAAGAAGCCTTTTTGTTTGTGTTCAAAAATGCAATGTTTCATGCAGTTTTACAACCTGTTAGAACATGTTGGTTTTAAGTTTCAATTTAATGGCCTGATAACAGTCGAATCGGGTGCCGCCTGGATATTCAGTTTGACACACAGAGCTCTCACCGTCTCTATAGCCATCTCGACTGCCAGGTTGTCATCAGTGTTGGGACACTTCAGGAAGTGTTTCAGGGCCTGAGAGAGAGAGAGAGAGAGAGAGAGAGAGAGAGAGAGAGAGAGAAGAGACCCGGTGGATGGGTCAGAGAGCGTCAATGTCTGTTAGAACATACATACATTAGTGTAAAAAATGAGTCATTGAGTAATAATAAGGGAACGTTCTTACTCTGCTGTACTGCCCACACTTCTGAAAGAACTTGCCAGCCTGCAGGTGTTTCTTCTCTCCCTCAAAGTAGAGAGCAATGCTCTGGTAGTCCTCCTGCGTCGCCTCAGGACCTGATGAACACACACCGCAGCAGTCATGCATTAATATTCAACTTACAGACCGTTTCACTGGAATTGCAGTGCTAGAAAACAGCCTAGCAAACACTGCAACAGGAAATAAAGTCAGACCCATTAACCCCAAACTGTAAAATTGTCTACATGGTCCATATGAACATTCACACACAGACTGACCGATGATGTCTGCATAGACCTCCATTTGCCCGTGCTGCTGTGCCAGTTGGAAAGCTTCATCGTTGCACTGAGAGAGCACCAGGAAGTGGATGGCTGAGCCGTAGTCGTTCAACCCCAGGAAAAACCTGAGACACACACAAATATATGTTAAAGGTGTAAGGCTGCAACTAACGATTATTTTAATTGTCGATTAATCTGATGATTACTTTCTCGATTAATGGATTAGTTGTTTGGTATATAAAATGTTAGAAAATGGTGAGAAATGTCGATCCGTGTTTCCAAAAGCCCAACATGACGTCCTCAAATGTCTTGTTTTGTCCACAACTCAAATATATTGTTTACTGTCATAGAGGAGTAAAGAAACCAGAAAATATTCATATTTAAGAAGCTGGAATCAGAGAATTTAGACTTTTTTTAAAAATTACTCAAACCGATTAATCGTGGCTTTGGAGGGAGGCCTGAAGTGACGGACTGCCAGTGTTGCCAACTTGGCGACTTTCTTGTTGGATTTAAGGACTTTTAGAGCTAGTGCTGGGAGCTACTTTCATTGGAAAACACTTAGCAACACTGGGCTGGGTTTTATGGTTGGTACTCGTGCTATTTCTCAAGATCACCGACCCTACCTTTAATGCGCTGGTGAAATGGTAGACAATGCAAATAGAAATGGTGTGTAATTTGTTTACCGTTTATTATTTGAACGGTCATACTGAGAATAATTAAACGGAGTCACAGATCAGATTAGTTACACAGGCTGCATGTGTTAAACCATTCCCTTTCATTTGGCCAGATTCAGTAGAAGTGTCATATTATATAATGACCAGGAGACAAATATAATTTACCAGTTGTTCCTGTGCCGTGACAATAAGTTATGGGTTACATTTATGGGATGTCAGTAGAAAAGCCCAATTAGTAAAGTACCAAACTATTTGGCTGTGGTTATTTGTATACACCTGTGCTCATGTTTGTCTTACCTGGCAACCATCTTTGCTCCGTCGATGCTCTGCGTCTCCCTGACGATGCGAACAGCCTCCTCCGGGTTGTTCAGGTGGTCCAGCAACACACGTATCACGTTGTCCCAGTCTTTTGCGCTCTCATAGGCCTGTGCAGCCTCCTTATACCTGGGGCACACAGTACATATAACATTGGCTTCTTTTTTAATGATATCATTATCTCCTATGTGAAGGATGTTCACACTAAGAACCTACTTGCTGTCCGCCTCCTTGGCCTTGGCGTACTGCAGGTGGATCTTGGGAGAGGAGACATGTGGGAGCAGCTCTCCCACCTTCGCCCTGAATATGGAGTAACATAACGTGGAATTGTATAAAGGAGGATAGAACCTTGCAGGTCTGAATGTGTAGGTGTGTATTTGGTGTTTGTCTCACCAGTTCTTGCAACGAATGTAGACCGACGCAGCCTTGTCATAATACTGTCCTTTTTCATAGAGCTGAGCGGCTTCAGGGAATTGCTGTAAGAGAGACCACAGAAGAAGATATGAACAAAAAGACATTCAACAACATTATCTGATGCTCAGACACTTGCAACACTCCTCGAGAAACACACACTATAAAACACAAACACATCAGATGACTGTAGTCTACAGCTAACCTATAATATGGGAATTTACCAAAACATATAGTTTACAAGAAGACTCTCTACCTTCATGCTCTCCAGTATGGCTCCACATTCCTTCTTGAGGACTCTGCTTGGGTGCTGAATTGCCTGAGCGGCTCCTCTCCTGATTTCACCCATCCTGATGGACATCCTGGCTACACCGGCTTTACACGCCTCATCATGCTCCTGGAACTGCACAGCGAGGGGGGGGATGGAGGAAGGTGAGGGCAGTGGAAGAGGAGACTTTAAATTAAGTACAATTAAAATTATTTCATTATGATCCCCATTACTCAGACTGGAACCTTTAAGTATTTGTAGAAAACCACAAATGATCTAAGCCTGACATACAGTGCATTTGCCTACCTGTCTGCTAAGTGTTCTTTGTAAATACAGAGTGGAAAGGAAAGCAGTAGATACGACTCTATGTGGCATTTTCAGCTAGGAAGCATCAGACATTAAACATGGACTGAACATGCTATTGATTATTAGGAAAAATAATAGATAAAATGTATTTTTAAGCCTAAAATTCAATTCAATTGATTTTTATATAGTGTCAAATCATAACAGAAGTTATCTGAAGATGCTTTTCATATAGAGCAGGTCTATACTCTTACTTACTCTATAATAATAATAAAAAAGAAGAAGAAAAGAAGTGATATATCATCAATGGTGAAGCTACGATCCTTGGTATCCTAACACTGTTTATGAAAATTAAAACACATCAGCACGAATAATTATAAGTATTTTTTTGATGCAGGCATATTACTTTTTTTGTGGTGTGTTGTAAGTTCACAGTTTGACAGCTCATGCTCACAGTTTCAGACTTCTTATACTGTTATCACTGCAGAAGTTGAGATCAAATATATTGCACGTACTTTATTATTTTGGGTCATGCCTTTTTCATAGTGTGCTAGAGCATTCACATAGTCGCCACTACAAAGGGAGAGAGAGAGGTTTAGATACAGTGTAGATAGATCAGGTCTACTGAATGGTGTGTGTGTGTGTGTGTGTGTGTTTACTTACATAAACTCCAGATGGACAGCGTATTCTTTGGATATAAAGGGAATTTGGTCTTCCGCTAACCTCTTGGCTAACATAAGAGCGCTGTCCCAATGCAACAGGTCTCTCCTCATCTAAAACACACACACACAGAGCGAGAGCTGCTGAAGACATAGGTTTGAATTTAAGCCTACATTAACAATCTTTAGCTTTACATTTACAGGTTACACTTAATGACAATATCCAATACAGAAATTCTGTCACAATATCAGATTTTTCCCTACGTGATTATCATGGCCACAAGAATTCATGATAAAGATATTAGCGCGGTATCTATAGAAAATTGTTTTGTTTTTTTAAATAATAATAATGCTATCAGTCAAACTAATCTTTAACTTTGTTTATTGTGCGTTTTGTCTCTTTTTTGGAAAATGAATTACACTCGAAATACGAGTGTAGGGAGGTGGAGAGAGAGTCTGTAACCTTAACTGTATATATAAAATGATTTAAGAGATGCTGGATTATTTACACAATATTATCATATGTGACTTATTAACATGATATCAATAATTAATTTTTAAATATCACAGTTATTGTCAATACCGGTGTATCGCAACACCGCCATACAGAATGGTAAGGAATTACTTAATTAGTTTTCCTTCTGGGTGAGCAAAGACACAAGCAATCAGCCTTGGTCTCTTACACACATATACAGACTGTTTACTCTTAAATTGTGTGTGTTTTTACCTCGAGGGCAGCGATTGGGCAGCCTGAGGACAGATACAGGTCCTGGGCCAGGTTGTAGTCACCTAGAAACATAGCCAAATGTCCTGCCCGTAAATTCATGTCCTCTATACCCTGGAAAGAGGGAGACAGAGACAGAGAGAGAGGGGGGATGGGTGGGTGTATCAGAACTGTCAGATTGAAACAGTGTTTGTCATCAACAGGGTGTGACATATGAACCATGGTTTGTGTGTGAGTTGTACCTGGATGCCCTGCAGTGACAGGACCATGCCCACATTGCCGCTCATGCGGTAGACCTGGATGGCCAGCTCGACCTCCATGTGGACCAGACAGGCTTTGCCTACCTCTGCCCAGTCTGTGATACTACCTGCAGGCTTACACAGACCACAGGCTTCATGGAACCTGGACAGGAATACACACACACACAAGCATATTGTTCACCTCTTGAAAATTTGCTTTTGTATGAAGTGACAGCCACCTCACTGTCTAATGTAGAGTGAAAATTTAACAGTGTTGTGTGAGAGGAATGGAGGATGCAACAAAAAAAAACTTCTGTACAGTATTAAAAAAAAAGCATTGGAAAAGCATACCAGTCCTGTTTAACTGCATCTTGTTAAATATGTCGAGAAGAAACCAAATCATGACTTGTGTTTGCATATTTTTAGTATACTGTCTGAACATGTAAAACCCACCATGTTGTACATACTCTAATAACTGTGGCCTTCCTAAATGGAGGAACAAGAGTTGCATCTAAATTTTTTTTCTCCAATTATATATATGATGTTTGCAAGCAGATTTGGACAAACCCCTCTGAACACATTACAACTGGAATTTGTGTTGATTAATTCAATAATTGTAACTGATTCAATAAATGTCATGTCAATGTCAACATACATACATTCATTCAGGAATATTATTCTTATCCTGAGCCACAATACAATTAAATACAAAACTAAAACAAACTAAAACAGGACCTGTTGCTCATCCCTATTTCTCGCCTCAAATGTTTTCAGAATCATCTTGTAGTGCACGGTTTAGATGTAAAATGAGAAAGTTTGTGACGCGGCCGCCATTGTAAAATCTGTTGAAGGAACGCCAAGTTCTGGTCGCATGACCGGAACACCGCCAAAAGGAACGCTCTCTCAATGAAATGACCTGTGATGCTTCCAATTGACAAATATATAAAAGAGAACATGGATATATCTCTTTGTCCATCAGAAGCACACATCATCAGTATTTCCAACATGGCTGACCTCTTAAGCATCAGCGCCTGGGCGAGCTGCTTGCCGGGCTCTGGTGGTGCATTCGTCGATGTGCTGGTTGAGTTCTTGAGGAAGGCGTGTGTGCTCAGAGACACTTCACTGGTCTTGCCGCTCTCCGTCTGACATGTCAACTCCCCGTTGTACAAGAGCAAAGGCTTCTGGGAAAAGGGCAGTGGGGTGCTCCCCACCAACACCACCCGGGGGCCTGGGCAGACAGGCAGAGAGAGAAGGAAGTCAGGAAGGAAGTTTAAAATAATGCTCATTATCTCATGCCTACATTTACACAAGATCAGGTTAACAGGAGTACTTTAAAGGTATAATATGTAACCGTTGTCAGTTGGTGTTTGTAAACACACAGCATTCAAATTCAGACCCTCCTCCTCGGCTCAACGAGCGAGCGAGGGAGAGAGAGAGAGCAGCGATGGTCGAGCGAGCTAGAGAGTGAAGGAAGTGAGGGACCGCGGTGAGAACAAGGCAACAAATCATAGAAATAAAACGTTATTTTCTGATTGTTTCCCAGCGGTTACGTTCTAAAACACAAATAAACACACAGGAAACTCCGCACAACTCTGCATAATCCTGCGGGAAGGTGCAGAGTTGCCGGATTTTGAATGAATGCAGCCTAAGTCTGTGTGTGTGTGGCTCAGCGATGCTCTCGGTCAAACTACTGACACACACAGGTCATAGCAACACACAGCAGATGAGAGGCAGAGGAGGCGGGTGATCACTGGAACACATGCACATAACACAACCCGTTAATATCCGTGACATACGGCTGTTTTGTATCTGACCGCTGTGCGTGGGTATCAGTGACAAAGCGGTGATATTTTACCACCTGCCCCACGTGGGGCACAAAGGCTGTTGGCAGACGGCCAGCAGCATCCCAAGTAAAGCAAAATAAGAGGGCTGCAGGGTCTCTGCAGAAACAGATACCATCACACACTTCTAGTGGGTCATAAGTGATGAATTAGAGGGATTATTTTTGTATTAGTCTATACATTGTTTTTAGTTAATTCTTGCATATTATACCTCTAAGGGTAATATAACCCCAATTTTTTTGTTTTATGTATTTAGATGATAGATGATAGTATTTTGTTGATTTACATATTAAAATATATACAGTTGTAGTGTGTGTGTGTGTTTGTGTGTGATAGCATGGCATCACCCTACCATATATGGTGGTTTTGTGCAGGGCGTAGGTGTAGACCTTGTCATCATCATAAACTACAAACACTCCTCTGTCAGCATGCCAGTTGTCCCACAGCACTCCTGTGATGGTGGGAGAGAAGTTGGGGAGCTCAAAGCAGGAGTCTGTAGCCTGGATTGGACACAAACAAACGCAAACACACATTTAGACTCTTGTTAATCCAAATCTGTTATTTGATCACTTTGTAATCTCTGGTTTTGATAAGTGCCGTATAAATAAACTTTACTATTTTTCATTATCCTTATTTTATTACTTTATCTTACCTCCATAAAATATGAATGCATCCTGGCTTACCATATTTCATCACTGGATATTTGATTAGCTGGTTTTATCAGAGTGCAAAGAAACACAGAGTATACTGTACTATATGTATACATGCATATATGTGTTAAGTAACCGTATGTACTGACATTTGCAGGGGAGAGCAGGAAGCCGCAGTTCTTGTCATCGATGAAAACCAGCCGTGCGCCGTTTAGGTCTGGGAACACTTTCCTCACACCAACCGAGTGGCTGTAGCTGCTCACAATCTGCCAGTCCTCCACCAAGGCACACACAACATTACCTGACTGAGATACAGACAGACAGAGAGATGTTTACATCCAATAGAAAAAGAGAGGCAGGGATAAAGGGAGAGGAGGATAATGAAAAGAGAACATATGGAGTCGGGCTTCCAATCATTATTTGTGGAGCAGCTTCATTGTAAACTGGCTTTACGAGAAACATGCTTACATTCACACGGCTAGAGAAAAGTCTCAAGGAAACATGTGACTTAAAGGGACTGTTTGTAAGAATCAGAAATGCTTGTTAACACCTGTGGCCGTTAATTCAACGAAAGTCAGCGTTGGGCTCGCGCTTGTGCTCGCTCTACATAGACATGAACGAGCATCGCTCAAAACAAAGGCGACACACGTCAGCTAAAACCACAATATCACTCTATATTTCACCTGCTTGGCAGTAATGTTAGCTGACCAGACGAAGGTCTCTCCATGAATCAATGCTGATCCTAGTGTTGACTTTTCCTGCTTCAGCCTCCCGACCGCGGTCGGAGCGAACAGGGAAGACACCGGCACCCGGTCAGAGACGATAACGTAACTCGTTGCGGAGCCCTGTCACTTCACAAGACACGGGAAACCTCTGTTTGTCTGGAGGAGCTGCAGCAGTTTTTTCTGCACAAATGTCCACTGTACATTTACTAGATATTCTCAGAGCTAAACTAACTCTTCTGCAGTGTGTAGTGTGCGCGTATGCACGTGAGGTGGAGCGAGCTGTGAGTGAAGGCAGGCAGGCAGAGGAGCAGAGACTCCGGCCCTGGAGACCAAAGCTACGGTCTCCTTCGCGTCCTCCGACCGCGGCCAACACTGTTTTTGCAAGACGGGCTTCACTAGATATAACTTTACGGATTTGGTGCTTCCGTGTAGTTTGTGTTGGAGTCTGAGTCTGAACAGCGTAGCCACACGCGAACGCGCATCGGACACCGACCCGCATTGATTTATTGTGTAAGAAGTTACAAACAGTCCCTTTAAGCTAAGTAGTGTCCTCCTGTTATGTCCTACTAAACAAAATGTAGTGAGCTGACTGAGGTGAGGATGTGCTGAGCCTTACATCAGTGCCATAGTAGAGGAAGTCGGCAGTGAGTGCGTGGCAAAGGATCCGACCTTGTCTGTCATCGTCTGGAAACAACTTCATCTGCTTCTTCTCATCCTGGTCTTTGCCTTCGATCTAAACATAAACACACACAGACCTGTAGTATATTCACACTAAAATAAAACAAAAACAATAAATGGTGAATCCTGCTCAATACTCAATCAATAAAAAGAGAAACAAAGCCCTGACTCACCATGTGCAGCTGCACCTTTCCTTCAAACAGCGCTGCTGCGTAGTCTGAGTTGAGGGACATGCTGGCAATCGTCCCCAAATACTCAATGTCCTTCAGCTTATTGAAACCTGAGTGACAAACAAAGAGATACTTTACATGATTAAGTAAGGGATAATGTACAGTAAGCCATTGTCTGGGTTTATTTCACAACAATGACCCGCTAGCTGTACATTATAGATGGCTACTTACTTAAAAAGTCAATAATTTGACCAAAAAACGGTCCGCCAGAGTCTGACATCAACTGCTCCCATAGCAACGGGCCGTTATACATAGCAACAGGCCGTTATACATAGCAACTGTCTGCCGTAAAGAAATACAGACCGTCGTGAACGCCGTGATCAGAATTGAGTATTCAACAAAGCCGTGTAATAAATATTAACGAACATAACATGGTGTTCGTCGCATACTATGCGCTACATACTCAATAATGTGTGCTATCGCTCAACATACTACATTGTGTGAATACGCAGTAGTGTGTATCTTTTCGGGACGCATTAATTTACGTCGTCAGAGAGCTCTTTCCGAGAGCTTCCTTGCCGGTTGGAGACGTGTAACCATGGTAACCCGTGCCAATAACGTCATGTGACGCAAAACGACGGTTTGTGAGAATCAAAGTCTGAATTGATTTAAATATATATATATATATTACCCCTAGTAAAGAGGAATCTTATACTTACAGTTAAATTGAAGCGTTATCGATGTTACAGAGCTGTCAACGTCAACGTCCGTTATGAACGTTGTAATTACTGCCGCATTGCATTGTGGGATATGTATGCTGCTGTAGTGTCCAGTGTTGCATACTGTAACATTCCACCGGAAATAGAATGCAATTCACGTACTATGGGTTTCATATTAAAGGGACTGTTTGTAAGAATCAGAAATGCTTGTTAACAGCGACAACTGTGGCCGTTAAGTCAACGAAAGTCAGCGTCGGGCTCGCGCTTGTGCTCGCTCTACATAGACATGAACGAGCATCGCTCAACACAGTGAGGCGACACACGTCAGCTAAAACCACAATATCACTCTATATTTCACCTGCTTGGCAGTAATGTTAGCTGACCAGACGAAGGTCTCTCCATGAATCAATGCTGATCCTAGTGTTGGCTTTTCCTGCTTCAGCCTCCCGATCGCGTTTGGAGGGAACGGGAGACACCGGAGTTTTGGTCGGAGTCGATAACGTTTCTCGCTGCGGAGCCCCGTCACTTCACAAGACACAGAAAACCTCTGTTGGTCTGGAGGAGCTGCAGCATTTATTTCTGCACAAACGTCCACTGTACATTCACTAGACATTCTCAGAGCTAAACTAACTCTTCTGCAGTGTGTAGTGTGAGCGCATGAACGTGAGAGCGAAGCGAAATAGCGAGAACGAGCGCGTTGTGTGAGTGAAAGCAAGCAGGCAGGCAGAGGAGCAGAGGAGCAGAGTACAGCAGAGACTCCGGTCATGTAGACCAAAGCTACGGTCTCCCCCGAGTCCTCTGACCGCGGCCAACACTGTTTTGCAAGACGGGCTTCACTAGATATAACTTTGTGATTTTGGTGCTTCCGTGTAGTTTGTGTTGGAGTCTGAGTCTGAACAGCGTAGCCACACGCGAGCGTGCATAGGACACCGACCCGGATTGATTTATACGAGTAAGAAGTTACAAACAGTCCCTTTAAGGTTTCGGACATACTAAAATATCTCACATACTGTTTTAGCGTACTAAATAGCATGTTAGCATGGAATTTCGGACAAAACCAGTGTTTTCATGGTTAACACATCACACACACCAGGTTCTCGGTCTACCAAGGCGTAGAACCAGGCTCTGTTGTTCATCCCCACAGCCACATGGTACGGCCCCATCGCAATGAAAGTAGGCTCCACTTCCACCTCTATGGTCACTGGACTCTCCTGAAAAACAGAGTGCATCAAAGATTTATATTCTATATCACAGGATTTAGGTATTCTCCATATCATGGCTGCCATCAACCAAACAACAAAACTGTGTATCACTAATGCAGAAAATGTCTATCCATTTTCAAGTGGTAAATACATTTTGAGAACTGTGCAGCCTTGGTGGTGGAGGTAGGCGACTTCTGAATTATTATTCATTCATTCCCTCTCTAAAAAAATCTTCTATTGTGAGTAGTGTGAGTAGAGGTTTACAATGTACTGTTTCTATTACAGGGTGTGTGTGTGTGTGTACTCACCTCCTCCACCTGGTTGGACACAGTGACCTCCAGCAGGGAGGTGAGATAGGCCAGCCGGGTACCAAAGCTGCCACCCAGGATGGGCAGCTTGGTCAGGAAGACGTGGAGCGTCCCTTTCTGTGTGGAGATCGCCAACAGCTGGCCGTCGTCTGTCCAGTTCAGCTGGTCCAGACCTGGAGGAGGAGAGAGAGAGGCAGATGAAGGAGAAGTGGGTGGTGCGCTCAAGATGGCCCTTTGATAGTATGGCTGAAAAAGAGGACTCTCTCACCTTTAGTCTCATCATCCAGCCGAATTACATTGCTGATATCTTTGAGCTCAGACAACTCATGGATCTTTATGCTGCAACGAGAAAAACACAGGAGTTTTTTTTTTTTCACTTTCACAAAAAAAACCAAGATTGGCTGTGCTGTTTCTTTTGAAGGCCTGTGTGTACCTGTTGTCCCCGCAGGAGGCAGCCTTGTTTAATGCTGGCGAGATGGCCACACTGTTGAGGCTATCTTTATGGTTGTGAGCCTGATAGAGCTCATGCCCAATCTCCCTGATGTGAGTGGAAATAACCACAAAGTACCCATGGGAGAAGCCAATCAGTATATACCCATCACCGTACCTTGAAAAGAGGAAGAGAACTAACTTTAGTAGAAATATCTCACTGCCATGATTCAGTACCAGTGTTTCATTAGTGTGTGATCTTGTGCAGTACCAGCGGTAGGACACGATGTTTCCATAGTGGCGCTGGAAGGTCAACTCTATCCGGTTTTCAGGGTCGTTGATATTGAAGAGCATCAGTATCTTCTTGTCCACAGACAAACTCACCTGAAGGGTAAATATTTGCAGGACGGTAAACATATGCCATGAAGTTAAACAATTACATCATTATTATAAACTTTAAAGGTCCTGTATTGTAAAAAGTGAGATTTTTACATCTTTTTTTAATTATAAAGCAGGTTTAAGTGCTATATAAATACTATGAAATTATCAAAATGCTCAATCCATGGAGAAATATGCACAGCACGTATTCAGAAACTATGCCTTTAAACGTGCTGTCAGGATTTATGAAACTTTGTGATGTCACAACTGTAAAATATTTAGACCAGTTCCCAGTAATTTTACCATTTTCCCAGTTTATTTCTGGTTGCCGTGTAAGTGAATGGTCGCATCCAAAATTCCACACTAACATGCTATTTATTACGCTAAAACAGTATGTGAGATATTTTAGTATGTCCGAAACCTTAGTATGAAACCAATAGTACGCAAATTGCATACTATTTCCAGTGAAATATTACAGTATGCAAACTCTGGACTCTACCGCGGCAAAAATATCCCACAATGCAATGCTTTAATGGCAATAACATTCATAACACACGTTGAGGGACAGCTCTGTAACATCAATAACGCTTCACTTCACTTCGTAACTGTAAGTATAGGATTTCACTTTGCTAGGCGTAATATATCTTTAAAATTAGTTCAGACTTTATGGTTCTCAAAAAATCATTATTAGGTCACAGCGTGTAAACATGTTCTAGTAGAAAGTATGAACCTGAAAATGAGCACAATATGGGACCTTTTGAAATTGTGTAAAATTTGGACAGTTTAACAGGTCTTCAAAATGAAAGTACATAACCAATGGTGAATATTTTGTGATTTTATGACAATTTGATTTTATGTGATTTTATGACAAAAGTAAACAGGTGACACTTCAACTCAAGACACTAAAAAAAACACAAACTTACAGTGTTCTCTCCTTGCCCGGACCTTTCATCGGTCTTCATCACTGAAAAGTTCATCTCAGCAGGCTCACCGCGAAGGGTTGTCTGGAAAAAGAACAGAACGATAAACTATATCCTCTTTTCTATGTCTTTTTTTTCTCTCATTCATCTTCCTCTACTTAGTGATACTGTGCTGTTCTGTCATTTTTCAAAAATATGTCAGCTTAAATTTTTTTACCTTGTACTTCTCTTTCACATACAGTATGACCACTGTAAGATTACTTGTTCTATTGGTTGCTCATAATAGGAGTGACCTAGAAACCTGAGCATATGTGGATGCTGTATTTACTTAATTCCACCTGGATGATGCTAACAGTGAAATGGCCATAATCTGATGTAAAATTGTGCTGCCTGTGTGTTTATGCACTTGTATATGTGTGGTTACCTGTCTGATGGTGTCGCCCTCATGATTGCTGATGCTCAGAGTGTTGTCATCACTTCCCAGAGCCAGTAGGTTCTGAGCGCTCCAGCACCCACAAGTGATCTTCTTGGTGTGTTTACCTGGCATGTGTGGAGGGAGACAGGGAGAGACGATAAACATAACAGAGTGACTAAAAACTAACAAAACTATAAACAAGTATCTGTGCAGTTGTGTTGTGTGTGTATTACCCAGTACAGGGATCTTGCGTGAGGTCTGCTGATTGTAAATCAACAGATTTCCTTTGACTGTCCCAACTGCTAACAGCGGGCCCGTCTTTGACCACAAGATGAAGGACATCTGATCTCTGTTGAAACAAATGACAGCAGGAAGTATTAGGAGCACTTAACAATAATTTCACAACTACTTTCCAGAGAATTAAGCAAACGCTATCTTCTCCCCCTTTGGAAATGCGATGCATGCTTGTCATACCTCATGCCGCTGTCTATCTGGGATGTTTTATTGACGCTGGCATCCCAGAGGTAGATGAAGCTGGATTTTGCAGCTATCACTGCCAAAATGTCTCCATCTTTATCCCAGTCCATCCCCACACAGCGCCTGAAGGGAGTGGGAGAAAGAAGAGAAAGTGGAAAGGATCTTATTGTAAAATACTTTTGAACAGAAATTTGGAGCCAAAAGTGATGTGCTTACACTTACCCCTGTAGGTTGAGTTCCGTCCACTTGTGTCCATGTCGATCAAATATTTTCACTGAGTTGTCTTGTCTGTATGATTAGATATATCATGCACATTTAGGTACTGTGCTGATGTAAATCTTGTATAAAGAGAAGTAGATTATTACAGTTTTCTTTAGTTTTTTACTCACCCTGCAATAGCGATATAATTACCGAGGCTTTTCTGCCACTTATACAGTAGGTTAGAACCTGCCCAGGCTTTGTCGGTGAGGATGAAAACACTCTGTGGACACAAAGATCACTTTTTAAGTACGTTTTATTTGGAAAAAGACATTAAAATACTTGAAATTCAAGTAGCATTCATAGTTTTCTACAGATACTTATAACATAAGTTCCAAACTCAATCGTTTTTGGAGTTTGATCCACACTAGGGACTCTGGGTCAGGGTATCACAGCCTCTCTCTCTTGGTCTCCAACTTTGTGAAATTGCTGGAGTGCCCCTTAAACACACAGTTGTCCAAACTTTTCCCCACTTTTTTTGATGCCTGTTAATAAGCCTCGGTGCTCAATGATTACTCAAGTTTGGTCAGTTTCTGACTGTCTTATAAAAATGTGTTTTGTTCAAAGCATAACAAAACAATTTGTTATCTGCAACTGGTGTCCAGTAAAATGTATTTTCATTTCAAAATTTATTTCAAACATGTAGAATACAAAAAAAATAATAATAAAATAAAAAATAAAGAAAAAGAATGATCATACCAACAAGTGGACAGTCATAAACAAGTAGTATTTACATACAATGAAAAGCATAAGAGAAATAAATTGTCAACACTTGATGCCTTGATTTACATATTCGAAAAGGAGTGAGAAGAAGTATAAACTTCTTTAATCACACCCCTTCTCCATAAGTCAATTATTAATTATTAACCAGCTTCCTTCTTGAGCCATATATATACTCTAAATAAATTTTCCTAAATTTGTCTAACTATAATTATTATTATTTATAATTATTCTAACTATAATTTTTACCTTTAATCTATGTCATACAGAAATATAAATTAATTACTGATATAATTATCCTTATCAAAATATAAATTTGTTATCAATCCAGAATACCAATTCATTACTATAATATAACTTAATCACAATACCAATTCATTACTTACATATTTAACTTAATCATATTGACTATTTGTTATCTTTTCTTATATGCGCAAATTATTATTTATAATATACAATTTATAATATACAATATGCACATGCAATACAACATGCAATATATACATACACACATACCTACACATATATATATATATATAAATATATATATATATATACATATATATATATATACACATACATACACCACACATTGCACTACATGCGCACACTGCATACCACATATACATATATATACATATATATAGACAACCCAACAAGACATTTTCAATGTAATGAAAGTATTACAGAGTAAAAAACATAGGATTCTTCACTTGGCCTAAACCCATGTCTTATTTATAATTTCAAGTCATTTATGAAGTTCAAATGGATTTGACCAAAAAGGCAAAATATAAACTGCTTAAAATCTCAAAAGACAGAGCTCCCTCAGCTAACATTATCTTAGTTGTGTGAATAATGTAGGCTACCACTTCCACACTGTGTTGTGATTATTCTGGTCATTACTAACTCAGCCTAACAGCATAGCTTCCTGTTGTCTTCCTCCAATGTCTCTCTTGGATAGTTTAATGTTAGTTTACTTTAATAAAGCTATAGCCAGCAGAGTAGCTGGTTTATCTAATGAGCTAACGTCGCCCAGTGTAAAACAATAACATTAGCCACATTAGCTTGTTTCCAAGCTGCATAATTAACGCTAGCAGGCTCTGTTAGCTAGCTGGCTTCATGTGATAAAACCATGAAACGTTACAGTCTGTGGATAAAACTCAACACTGAAAAGGTAAAACCAGACGTAATGCTGTCATTTTAAATGAATTCGTTGGTACCAACCTTCATCTTGACGGCGTTTAATCACTGAAACTTTAACTCGAGTATTTCTGCTCAACACATCTTCCACTACATTTGTTGTATGTATCCCACAATGCATCACTCTGAAGCGTCTGCAGAGGCTGAGGCGGTGTCATAGCAACAGACCATCAGCCAATCAGGAGCCTCCAAAGCAGAGCTGAGAGAAAACACATGAGATAGATAGATGGATAGATAGATTGATAGATGGATAGATAGATGGATAGATAGATGGATAGATAGATAGATGGATAGATAGATGGATAGATGGATAGATAGATAGATGGATAGATGAATGGATAGATGGATAGATGGATAGATAGATGAATTAGATAGATAGATAGATAGATAGATAGATAGATAGATAGATAGATAGATAGATAAATTATATATATAAATTAGATAGATAGATAGATACATTAGATAGATAGATAGATAGATAAATTAGATATATAAATTAGATAAATAGATATAGATTGATTTCAGACTTTTTTTCAGATTTTCTTTTCAGACTTTTTTTTCAGACTTTTTTTTCGGACATTTTTTCAGACTTTTTTTTCAGACTTTTTTTTCGGACATTTTTTC
>CAKAKR010036677.1:0-20352 GCA_916700685.1 Adelosebastes latens
ATAACTCATGAACCGTTTGTCGTAGAGTCTCGTGGCAGGCGTCATGGCGCTCGTCAGAGTTTCGGTTTCACCCTGCCCGGCCGCGTCAGTCGGCGTCCCGCCAATACCCCGACGCGCAAGGAGGGGCGAGGGCCCGTTCATCGCTGCTCGCAGCTTTAATTATTATTATCATCATTATTATCAAAATTCATTTTTAGATTTTGCGAACTTGTCTGTTAGAGACAAACTATTACAGGTTCAAAGGGCTTCATTTAAACAGGTTTAATATCCAGTATTCACTATAAAGTCATGATGTTACACACTCCGGTACAGTAGGAGCCGTCATGCACCTTTAGCGTTGATAGTTTGCCAGTAAAACCAAAGGAGACAAAGAGGTAGTGAATTTCATGATGGCACTGCCAACATTGGCAAATAAAATTGCAGAATTTTCTGACGGAGAACGTTGGGTCAAATTGCTCGTTATTACCATATATATAGGTTGTAAAGGGGTATAGCAGGGCAGTTGCATTGTGCATTTTGCAATAAAAGCAACACATTTGGCACAGATATAGGTATATAAATTATGTTATGAAAAGATATAGCTATCGGGGCGCTGCAAATTTGCATTTTTCAAAATGGCTGCCAAATGCCAAGTGCTTCATATTCCTAAATGTTGCAGAAAACTGATTTTATGACTCTTGATGGTTTCCTAGGTGTGTTCAAGCTGATTAAAAATGCACAATTGTCATGAATATTTCAGCTTAGCTGCCCCACTTTAACATTAAATGAGAAAAGTTTATCTACGGGAGAATAAATATTTGAAAACCATACAGAATGACTGAGCGCCTCAGGCTTTTTTTATTACAGGCATTATATTCCATTATATTTTTGAATTGTCACCTGGCGCCTGAATTTTGTATTTTCCTTTACATACATAAAGACATTTCCACCATAACTTGATGGAGAAGAGGCAGCAATGGGTGCATACAAAAAATCACCAGAATGCAAAATTAAAGTGGCAGCAGGCAGTATATTTTTTATATCATTGGGCAAAAAATGTCATAATAACCTTTCAGCATATTGTAATTCAAGTGCTCTGAGAGAAAACTAGACTTCTGCTCCTCCTCATGGCTCTGTTTTCAGGCTTTAAAAAATCTAAACTTTAGCCAATCACAGGTCATTTCAGAGAGAGAGAGCGTTCCTAATGGCTGTGCTCCAGCTGGTAGGCGGTGCTTGGTATTTCCTCAACTGTTCTCAACATGGCTGCAGGGTCACAAACTTTCTCATTTTACGGCTAAACAGTACACTACAAGATGTTTCTGACAAGATTTGAGGTGAGAAATAGTCATTACAGTAACAGATTATTGATTCATATTTGATTCGCGCTGCCTAGTTTGACCGTTTGGTCGGAGTTTGTGAGTGATTGACAGCTGCTCAGAGACGGCTGACTCCAGCTCGGCTCTGATTGGTCGTTTTCCTCCGGTCTGTGAAATCTTGCAGATGCCTCTAGGAGCACCAGAGGACAAAGGAGGACACAGAGGCACATGATTTTTTTTCAGATTACATGTCTCATGCACTACTGTCAGGATATAGCGACTGTTTTATGAAAAATTACTTTTTTTTTAAATCATATTTTCTCCATTTCTACCCACTGCAGCTTTAAGTGTTTGATGCTCAAAATGTGTTTGTTTTCAGTGCTGAAACAATACCTACGCCCTTGACTGTATACATATCTCATTAGGGCCTGAGCCTTCCTAAAGGTCTGGTCCTAGAATCGGCCCTGCTTATTTCCTTTCTTCCTTGCCCTTAGCCTGTTTGGCCTCCTCACATGGTTGACGGAGCATAAGGAGGAGGAGGAGGAGGAGGAAGGGCATCTGACTGGGCGCTGCTGCAGTCCATCGACTGTTTTCTTCAGAGAGAAAGGTCAGAGGATACAGTACGGTGGGACACCTGCTGAAGGTAATCATTAATAAGCCTGCTGTCCTGTCAGCAGCCCCTGGCTTCACCAGATGTGAACCACTGAAACCAGGGAAATGTGGCAGGGAGTGTCCACACATCATTATGATCCCGGCTGCCCCTAAGCTAACATGCAGCAATGCTGAAGTGTGATTTAGGCCCCAAGAAATAAAACTGAATTTGCTAACTGGCGTATTCTGACTGCTGTTGGTTACTATGTGACTGAGAAACTGCGTGCAACAGAGCTTCTTCCCCACCCAGTCATGTCTCTAAATTAAAGGTTACCAAGACAACCCTCCCTCATACAGTAGATGACTACCAAGGACAAACTGTTAATGTTTGAAACCAGCTTCTGTTGCTGTTCTAACAGTGTGGCAGGCAGCTGCAATGCTTAAACACTAACTACTATTATGTGTTCTCAGTTTGTACCTCAGCTAATTTAAAACTATAGGGATGTTAATAATTAACCGTTTAACCGACATTAAGAGCTTCAACCGATTAACGCTATCGGTTAAACGGTTAAAAGAAATATTAAAAAAATAGCTAAAAAGCTGAGCAAAACTCAGAGGAGCGGCTCGTCACTTAAAGGAGAAAAGCTGGTCCACCTTAACAGCCCATTTTAAGAGAGTCTGAGCCGGTGTTGCAAGATACAGGAAGTTGGCTTGGAGGAGTTGTAGCATTTATTCACCAACAAATAAACTGTACCCACACTGCACTGCTACATTCACAGTTACAACTTAGGGATGCACCGATACCACTTTTTATCAGACCGAGTACAAGTACTTACATTTGGGTACTCGCCGATACCGAGTACCGATACAAGTACTTCTCTGTGCCAAAAGACCCTCGTTAACAGCGAGCTGGAGGGTGTGAGCGACACACGGCAGGCTGGGGAGTCCCGCATACGAGGCGGTGCGCCGCGACCGGCTCTAGGTCGGCTTGGAAAGGCTCGGGGCGAAGGTGCTTTCCGGGAGGCCGTGGCCAAAGAGCTCGCTACGCCCTCTCTCCCCGCCGGGGAGGGACGGGCCCCCTGCTCCCGGTGCGACTGTCGACCGTGTCAGACTGTCCTTAGTGCGCCCCAACCGCGTCGTGCGTGCCCCGAGGGCGGGACTCGGCCCACATAAAAGGCGCCAGGGGTCTGCGGTGATGTCTGCAACCCACCCGGCCCGTCTTGAAACACGGACCAAGGAGTCTAACGCACGCGCGAGTTAGAGGGTGCAAGCAAAACTCTGTGGTGCAATGAAAGTGAGGGCGCACCACCGGCCCCTCTCGCCCGCTCTATTGGGGACGTGGAGCGTGAGCGCATGCGATAGGACCCGAAAGATGGTGACGAGAGGTTAACGTCACTCTGCCGTAAAGTGGTTTCGGTGCCGTTGTATCGGAGCCGTTCTGCAAGTACGAGTACATGAGCACAGTATCGAGCCGATACCCGATACTGGTATCGGGTATCGGTGCATCCTTAGTTACAACGCCACCGACAACCCCACACTCGCCGCTGCCGTCACACACAGTCTGTCGGACACTCGCTAACATTACGCCGCACTGACAGATCGTATGTGTGTGACAACGGCGAGTATGAAGCCACCAGCAACGCTACAGCTGTGAACGTAGCACAAACACACACGGTCTGTCTGACACTTTCTATTACTATACTATATTATACTTTATTATACTATACTATACTATATACTATACTATACTATACTATACTATACTATACTATATACTATACTATACTATACTATACTATACTATATACACACAGCTAACAACCAGCAGTTAAAACTAAATAATGTGGTGTAGACTTACTGGGACAATACACGCAGTGTCATGGCTACTACAGTAACTCTCCCGGACAGGTGAACTGTGGACTCAGTTGTCTGTTTTTCACATTCACTGCAGCTGGTGATAAATGATGGATTTAACCTGTTTGTGCGTCGGCTCATCATTGAAGCTGGGCGGCTTGTTAGGCACTAAAAATAGCACCGCTGCATGTGACGCATTAATCTTGTCAGGTAACAGTTAATAATCGGTTAAACGAGGGTCAGTTATCGGTTAGAAATAAATTAAAAATCAGCATACTAATTTGAAACACAAATGATTTTTTTTTTCTATTTGATGAGGATACATAAGAAATCCAGTTTGGCAGCGACAGATCCACCATTCAGTTTCTGGCTTTATGGCCCTGTCTAACCTTTTTTCCTCCCCTGTCCTCTTTGTCTCTATACTTCAATTGTGACTTCATGCAAATAAGTCTCCGGTCCTCCTGCAGAGGAGAAAAGGTGGGAAACCAAATTGGATCGAATGTAATTCAGTTCACCAAGCAGGGAATGAATCGATAATGCTGAGGAATGGCTTTCGAAGGACTGAGTGCCCACCTTATAGAGGTATAAGAGGTTTCTTCAGTTTACAGCGCAACCTGCATGCTTATGTATTTTTTACGACAGGTTAATCAAGAATCACGGTATCCGTCTCTTCCTGTGATGTTCGCCGCGCAGTGCACTTCACACTTCACACTTCACGTCCCGCCTGTTTGCATTCTCAAGTGCGATAGGTCTGCTCGAATGGTTTTTCCATTGACTGTAGATTTGCATTCTCATCTTTGTGTAATGTATTCACGGAATATAGCTGAGCAGACAAATTGGTATAGTGTGTATTTACTCTCAGGCCCCATCAAGCTACTTACAAGATACAGTGTTTGTATACGTATACACACAGATGCTTTCTACAGTTTCCTGCACATGCACTCAGAATGAAACTTTACTAAAGCAGTCGCACATAATTACAAATGGCGTGGAGACCACAATGCATACAAATGATTCCGCACACATACTGAATGTGTTATTTTTTCGCAACTGAATATTGACAAATAACTGGGCAGCACTTAATTTTCCTATTATTAGATAATTAGGAATACATAATCATGTTGTTGTAATCATACTAGTATTTTAATTCTAAGATGTAATTGTAATCATGCAGTATTTTTTAGTGCAAAAATGAATGTTGCAACAGCCAAAGGCACTCTACAACATAGAGTATAGATCTGCAGGGACCTTGGAGTCGAGCGATTGCCGCTCTTCAGTGAGAAGAACCAGAAGAGGTTGTTCGGATGTGGATTAATTATTTTCTTCCTAGAATTTCAGGGACTATCAAGTTAGAGGACACCCCAGCAAAGCAACTGCTGGAATGACTACATAAGAGCACTTAGAGATAGTAGGAGTCGATAGAAGGAGATACAGAAAATGCACAGAGCAGCCAAGACTTTATTCAGGTTGTTTGGTGGCTTATTCCCCAGTAGAAAACCTGGGGAAAAGGTAAGACCCCAAAGCATCTTAACGGTACAGTGTGTAGGATTTTGCGGCATCTAGTGGTGTGGTTGCATTTTGCAACCAACCGAGTACCCCTCCGCTCACTCCTCCTTTTCCAAGACTGAGGTAACGTGAGCTGCCGAGTGCAAAACCGTGGTAACGCCGTTCGCCTCTCTCAGAGGCCGTCCTCGCCATAATAACACTACTTTAGGAGCAACGGAAGTCAGACGGCAGCTGGCGGTAACACGGTTTGGCACTCTGTGTGGCTCATGTTACCGCAGTTTCACAAGGGGGTCGGAGAACTACGGTGGCCTTCGGGTAACGTAAAAACGCAAAAGGCTAGAGTCAGGCTGCGGTCGAAAAAGTACTTCCTAACGGAGTGAAATGACCTGGATGTAGCTAAGTAGCAGCCATGATGAGAACTGTTTGAATTCTCTAAATGCTAAGGAAAGGTGCTTCAGTGCTTCCTTTGTTATCTCTTTTAGCCGTATACACTGGACCATCCTTTACCAAAGGAAAGGAGATAATGCCGCCCCATAATTCCTTGCGGCCGCAACATTTAAAGCAACGCACCATTCTGCCGTTCATGAAAACAAACGATATGCTTATCTTGCATAATATTTTGCATAATATATATAGAGTAATTGGGATTCATGTTGATAAATATGAGTGGACAACCATTTTGTTTCACTTTATTTCTATTTATTTATTTCAAACAAGTAACAAATAAGGAAAAAACAAAACCATAACAAATAAAATGAACTGTAAACATATAGCAAACAAATCAACATAAATATTACATCTGAAAAGGAGTAGGAAGAAATATACATTTTATTCTACACCTTCACCATAACTCAAAAAATAACTCAATAATTATCATATAAACTTTTGTGGTAGCCTATAGGTTATTCCTTTTTTATTTCAATTCTGACCTTGGTAATGAAGTGATATTTTTCCTTAGATGTCCATGTTAGGTAAAATAATCCTTTATTATATGTTGATGTGTCCAGCAGCAGAAGGACCTGAGGTCCTATTCTGCATATACAGTAATTGCCCTTACAGGGATGGAGAAAATTGTGTTGGATTGAACTGAAAATCTCATTCTGTTTTCAGAAGTTTGATTTGTATTCAAGATAATTTTCAATACTACTTTTCCACAATGGAAGAGCTTTTTTTTTTATCAGCTCCACTCCGAGCAAAATGAGCATAACCTCTCGATCTGCTCTAAAACAATCTGCTTTTTCATTTATAGCCATCAAGCTTTGTAATGTGCTTCCAGCTGAGCTGAAAACTTGCAGACTTTCACTCTTTTTCCCGTGGTGCAAAAAAACTGGAAACTGAGCAACCAGTCATGTCGGCATTCATTTTACCGTGATTCAGGTTTTCAACTGTAATGAATTGTAATTTTATAGTTGTACTGGTATTTATATGTTGATGTGCGCTGATGTGTTTTAGGGGGGTACAGGGGGTCTTTAGGGGGAGATAGCAGGTCAACAGTAGATGTCACATAGAAGTGGTGTACATCATCTGAAAGCTGGGAACCTGAAGATGAATTGGAGATGCAGCTCAGCACTGTGTGTCAAATTGTTCTGGTCATGGATCAGTAATAAACATGGATTAGTTCATTAATTAGTTATTACATTTTTTTTTTAAAAGTGTATAAGGGTTTATGATGGAAATATATGATGGCCATCCCCATGCTCACTTATGTCTGATAAGTTGTTGCAGCAATTTTGGGGTTGATACCATTTGTTACACAGATTTGGTGCTAAATTCAACTATTTTTCTATCATTCGAGAATTGATAAAAACAATCAAAAATCCCTCCGAAATACCACATTAAGACACCAAGACCTTGAGGAACACCTTAGAAAAAGCCATGCTGTGATTTGGTATCAAAAACTTCTGACATTTGGAGATTTCTGCCAGAATTGCATTTTTCGGCGATTAGAATGGCGAGCACTTCTGTTCTGGAAACTGCTCGGAAACCCTCTCATTATCAATCTACTTAGGAAAGCCATCCATCCTCTGAATGCTCTAGGTCTCTAGTTTGTGGCTGTAAAGTTTCATGAGGCTGTGATTATCCCAGAGGTCACCACTGGTCATTTTATACAGTGAGGTCATGAAAATTTAGTAGTATGGGGACTAACATCATCACAAATGAATACAGATGGACTCATTGATTCCACAAGAGTCTCAGCTTTACAGTGATATCCAATTTTTGTGATGAAAGACTGTTTAGGGACCCCAGTATGCAGAAATATTCAAATACACCATAGAATAGGCAACAACTGTATGTTTTTGCCCCAAACTGCATGTGATTATCATAAAGTGGGCATGTCTGTAAAGGGGAGACTCGTTGGTACCCATAGAACCCAATTTCATTCACATATCTTGAGGTCAGAGTTCAAAGGACCCCTTTAAAAATGGCCTTCCTTGCCAAAATGTAGCCCAACTTTGAGCGTTATTTAGCCTCCTTCCCGACAACCTAGCATGACATGGTTGGTACCAATGGATTGCTTTTTTCCTGTTTTATAGTTTCATATGATACCAGTATATCACTCTATAGCTCTAAAACTGAACCTCAAGTCTCAGAGGGGTTAAGAAATTGTTATCGTGATAGACTATACTATGTAATGGTGCTGCATGTTAATGACTGTTTTTAGTGTCTGGTTATTGTTCTGTGTGTAGCCTACCTGCCCAGGGACTGCAGATGGAAAGCTAATAGATAAATCTGACATTAATCATCTGCTCATTTAAGATGAATGTGTTTTGTGCATGGTCCCTGTTTAATAAAGACTAATAAAAAACACTGAATAGTTTGATGAGTATGTTAAATGGTTGTAATCACACTTTAGTAAGACTCTTTATGTATTTTTTCTTCTTTTATTTGTCACCCATCCTTATGTTACATAAGACCAGTGAAAAGAGAAATGTGTGAAAATCCCCCCAAACAGCATCTCTTTCTGCCAAACTCCAATATGCTTGGACCACATGGCTTGTGTGATCTCATGTTTAGTTCAACAGTGACGGCGTCATTCACCCTGAATAAAGCAGGTGTACTTAGTAAGGTGGCTGAGAGTGTCTTCAGTGTAAACTTTTGTGCATACTACTATAGTTCCCCTTGCCAGCTACCAGGCGAAGCTATGGAAAGCACGGATCCATTAGCAGACCATTAGCATTTTGTTTGAACAGTTCCTGGCTGTGTGTCTCTCTGCTTGATTTAGGAGGGCAGAGAGAGCAGAAGGGAGAGAGGCAGTCAAATAGACAGGGTGAAGTACTGAGTGAGGGGAGAGAGAGAGAGAGAGGGGGGGGGGGAGACACAAAAATTAGCTTTTCATCTCATGACAGCCACATCTCAAAGAGAAAAGAGAGGGGATGGTGAAGCCGAGGGAAAGGGAGAGCTGAAAGATGCAAAGTGAGAGTTACAAAGACGTGGAATATTGCTGGAGGGATCAAGAGAGAGAGAGGGAGAGAGGTAGAGGAAGGTGGGCTGCAGGAAAAGTGAAGGGGAAGCAGGGGCAGAGTGACAGAAGACATCAAGGCATAAGAACAGAAGGAGAGGAAGGTAGCTACAACCTTATACAGATTAAGAATGATTGGTGGAGGAGAGGTGTAATTAAAGTTCCATTAAGTGATATTAACATTAAATAAATGTCTCTGTAATTAAACTGTCTCGTGTAATGTGGAAAGGTTGCTTGTGGGCGACTGCCAAACCTACAGAGAATCAACACATAGCAGCTTGCAGCTAATTGTTTGGGTTCTCTAGTCCATGTTCACACTGTATGGCTGTTCCCTATTGGCTCTTATCGACCTTCTATATACTGTATAGACACCCATTCCCAGCAAAAACAAGCTCAGACAAGCTGGGTGTATGCTACTTGTCCATTGTGAAAAAGAAAGCTAAACACCCAGGGATTTTTCTCATGTGTTGGTGGACCAAACCAGAGCTTAAAGGTGCTCTATATGATATCCAGAGCATTAAAGGTCCCATGTCGTGCTCATTTTCAGGTTCATACTTGTATTTTGTGTTTCTGCTAGAACATGTTTACATGCTGTAATGTTCAAAAAACCCTTTATTTTCCGCATACTGTCTGCCTAAATATATCTGGATTTACTCTCTGTCTGAAACGCTCCGTTTTAGCACATTTCAACAGAATTGCGTTGCTAGGCAACAGTTTGGGGTCCATATTTATTTCCGGTCAGCTGATGTTATTTACATACACTGCAACAGGAAATAAACTTGGACATATTTAGAATGTTTACGTTTAAAACCGTGTAATGGTCTAAATATTGTATATTTGTGACATCACAAATGGACAGAAATCCTAACGGCTTGTTTCAAACACACAATTTCTGAATACAGGCTGTGTGTATTTCTCCGTATATTGAGCGTTTTGATAGTTTAACAGTATTTATATATCACTTAAACCTGCTTTATAATATAAAAGACATGAAAATCTCACTTTTTACAATATGGGACCTTTAATATAGGAGCAAACAACTATTTGCTATAGAGGCAAGGCTGACTCTAGCCCTTTTGGTGCCCTAGGTGAAATTCGGATTTGGAGACCTAACCCTAGCTTCATAAACCGCAACACACATCAGACATCACAATCATTTTAATAGAAAACATTTTATTTTCATAAATACAGTGAAAACCGCTTATAGTATCACGTCTGTCCGGGTCAAATTGATCACTATAAGCAGATGATTATTATAACCAAATTTTTGTTGTAGTGCATCATTTCAAATGTGCATTTATTACATGAATACAAATGAGTGAAACGGACCGCTATACGCTATTTACTTGCTCGCTGCAAATTCTTCTGCCTTTTCCCTCTCCAAGGGTGAGGCATTGACGTTTTTTGCCGGTTGAGGATCGGGCATTATCAATCCACTTGACGTAGGCGGCTTCAACCACAGGTGCTTTTCCCTGTGTGCATTCGTTTTTCATTCAGAGAAAATTACTTTGCTTTTCCCATCATGATTTCAATGTGCACGCAGCAGCGGCAGCTTCAGGTACCCAGCCAGAAAGCAGACGTCCGCGAGGCAAATATCAAGGGAGTAAAGTATAAAACAAAACAAAAATTCAATTAACGTTAGTCTAACGTAGTTTTAAAATGTTTTTTTCTTTATGTTTTCATGTGTAAAAAGACCCAAAATGGACACTGTAAGTTGACTACTTGATTACTATAATGAATTATTTATTATTATTTAGTCAGTACAACGAGAGTTACAGGAGTGAAAATGTATTTCTTTCTTTATTTGTTCATTTGGTACCTCAATTCAGAAAATGAGGAAGGGCACCCACCTACAGTAGATGGCCCACCTATGCCTTAGGCCTTGTCCACACTGGGAACGTCAGGAGCACGTGGCGGCTGCGTGATTCACGCATAGGGTGCCCTTTCTTTCTACATAGAGTTTACCTTTCATAATGGCCATTTCATTTCATCATAAATATCATTTATATTTATTTTGAGAATTAATTAATTAATTAGTATGCAAATTAATCACACACACAAAAAAAAGCCATGAGCCATGACCTTGAAAAGCCTGAATTATATCAGGGCTAAGTTACAGTGTTTTGAAGTCTTTCCCTCCTCTAGAGGTCAAACATTTATAGAAATTCATAAGCAGAAAAGAAAAGTCTCACTCAAGGTTCCTTTTTTTCCACTGCGCTATTATATCAAATTGGAACATTCTAATGTCATGAGCATGATCTCAAATACAATTTCCTTATAATTCTGCAGCAGTCGTGATTTTTTACTCCATGACCTTGATTGGATAAGTTGTTATTATAAGTTATTATGTTGGTCTGAACAATGGTTAGCCACTCAACATACATTTGTAATGAGCTGAATGCAGTTCAAGAGGTAAAACTGATTAATCTACCGCTGTCTCCATGGCCATCTCTAATGACACTTGAAAGCACTTATGACAGACATAAAGACGGATGTACCCAGTGACTCATGTCGGCATACCCATGGAGGGCTGTGTTGCCCAGAGCAACGCTGTCTGCTGTTCTTCTCTGCGCCCGTTGAGAGGCATCCATGACAAACAAGCATGTCCTACAGCGTGGCTTGGACTGGCTAGCTGCCTTGCTTTCATGTATCCAAGCTCAAAGCTGAGGCGAAAAAAGGGATGAAGAAAAAGTTAGAGGAGGGAGACTAACAAAGTTAGACAGAGAGCAAGGGAGAGAAAGCAACAGAGTATAGGGACGAAGGGGTCGAAAACAAACAACACTCCCGTTCACTGGGCTACAGCGCTCACAAAACAATGGATTGGAAATTAATGGGTTGGTCATACACTTAATCTGACGCAGCATTGGCAGCGGTCACCAGAGAGTCTGAGCACAATTAGAGCTGGTTTTGGGGCACTGGTTTTCTGATAGATGGCTACTTAGAAGCCCTATACCTCCTGAATAAGAAACCCAGGGCAGTGTCTAGGGATGTTGCATCAATGCTACTCACGTAACATGCAGAAAATAGAAGGGGTGACTGGCAGTAGGGGGGAGCCGGGCTATTTGGAGTAAATCCACTGATGTACAATATACTGAGTGCACATAAGCAGCAGGGGCAAAAAGGAAGCCGCACAAAGAATGCAGACACGCTACAAAATGCAGGTAGCTCAGGAAATATGATATCTATTTATATACAAGTTTGGTCACCTTGAATAATTGTTGATTTTGTAGATTTCCGAAGCGGAAAGAAGTTAATTCAACCTCTGCAGGGAACAACACGACATCACTGCAGCCTTGTAGTTTCTTGTAGACACCTATTCATTCTGTGCTTGAGGGTTTTTTCACCACATTTCCCTGCAGACTATCTGTTGTTGAAATATGCATAGGTCATTTTTATGCACTGCACCTTTGCGATATAACCACAGATATTCAGTCATATTCAAGTCTGGGGACTGTGAAGGCCGATGCAAGACCTCAATCTATTGTGTCTGTAAATAGTTCATGGTTGATTTCGATGTGGATTATTCTTTGAAATGTTCAACCTTTTTTCATATATTTCTTCTTCACAGACTCTGGAACATTATGTTTTCTGGATTTGATGATACATATACTGTAGGTGTGTCTCCCAGTGACACAATTACACTTTGTGGAATTGTTGGCGTCTGGTAAACTACACAAACAGGCTGTTCTCATACACCGTACAAGTAATGCACTTTAATTCGTATATCTCCCACGAAATCAATTCGTATGTAATCCACGTAATCGTGAACCAGGAAGTATAAAGAGTGACAAATGCCGTGTAAGGAGGAGGTCGGGGTGGATGGGTGGGTCAAAAAACACTGGATTTTACCCAGGAGACCGCTGTTTGTACCCCTTGTGAAACCAGAAGTAAATGTTGATTTATTTGTCATGGAACTTTTGTTCTTAAGTTATGTCACTTCCAGAGTTATTTTTAGCCCAAACCACAATCTTTTCCCTAAACCTAACTAAGTAGTTTTGTTGCCTAAACCTAACGAAGTCAATCCTTTCCTAAAGCTAACTTAGTAGTTTTGTTGCCTAAACCTAACCAAGTCGATCTTTTCCTAAACCTAACTAAGCCAATCTTTTCTTAAACCTAACTAAGTAGTTTTGTTGCCTAAACCTAACTAAGTAGTTTTGTTGCCTAAACCTAACTAAGTCTATCTTTTCTTAAACCTAACTAAGTCTATCTTTTCCTTAACCTAACCAAGTCTATCTTTTCTTAAACCTAGCTAAGTAGTTTTGTTGTCCAAACCTAGCTAAGTAGTTGTGTTGCCTAAACCTAGCTAAGTAGTTTTGTTGCCTAGCCCTAACTGTGAAGTTAGTTAACTGTGAAGACCTGTGAAGACAGAAGTTTATTTTGAAAAGACTGTAGCCTATGCATGGTTCAAGCGGAAATTGACACATGTTGCCGGACATTTGTAGGAAAACACACAAAAAATTAGGAATACGGTAACTTTTCGTAAAATATCATACGAACCGTTGCGTGAGGATATGTTGACACAAATCACAGAAGTGGTGGATGGAACTGGAAAATGTTAAAGACCCCCAAGATGTAAACTTTCCAGCACAAAGGAAGAGCCACTTGGACTCTCTGTTTTCCATTCAAATCATGGAGATTTGGAGAATCACTCCTGCTGGGGAAACTCCCATCCCCAAAGAAGGAACCGACCTGTGCAAGTTCTGCTTTGTGCACTCTAATTAGCTCGTTTTTCTACTCCAGTGAGTTTTAAAGTATGTATCGCCTGTTGCCAATTGTCAAGGAAAGCGCTTGGTTTCCAACTTAGAACATAAAAAAGAAAGAACTCGTAAGTGTCGGATAAAGCAGATGTAGTCAAAGCCCTGGATTTTAATGATGTGAAGATTTGGCAGACAGACCAACAGCTCTCTCTGGCACTAAGATCAATGCTTTGCTGACCGCTGTGTGTCGGGATGTGTTAGAGTTCCAGTGTGTGACAGCTCGTAATTCAGGTCTGATAGAGGTGGAAGGCTCATGACTGTGAAAGGAAAGCACATGAGTTTTCAGAAACAAAAATCAAAAACAGAGTGTTCCCCTGGAGGTGATAAATACATTTACTTAGAGTATTATATCCTGCGTTGTTACAGTTTTATATGTGTGAAACTTTGCCTATGCAGGTATATAATATTACAAGTTTTTGCACCAGAGATCCGGCATACGTCTAGTGCATATTTTGCTGACAAATGGCAGGAATTTTTATATTTGTTACCACTACTGAGGGATAGGGAGCCTCCATCCCAGCTTGCTCCAGCAAGGTCAGGGATGATTTCATATTTACAGTTTTATATTTTTTTCTGCAGTTGTCTATCAACATATTGAATACCGTAGAAAAAAAATGTCCCATACATCCTTGACAATGGTGTCAGTGTGTATCTGCTCCCTGGGTTCGTGTGTCACCTTGAATGTCTGAAAAAGGGAAATTGAATTGAATCCACTCTTCTCTCTATATATGCAATACTTCCTGTGGTACTGGCTGCCACTCTGTACAGTGTTTGTTACAAGTTTGGAAGTATATACTGAAATTTCGAGGCCCCAAAAATCTGCGAACCTTTTGACCAACCGTGATGATCTTTTATGAAATATTTGGCCTTGAAACCTGAACTTTTTGAAATGTTTTTATATTGCATATGTGTGTAGCAGGGTTTTTTGCTGGCTTAAACTGAATGGCCAGCTGGACTCTTCCTGGAAGGGGCCTGACTAACTGACTGACAGTTTGATGGGGTGTGTGTGATTGGCAGGCAGGTACAGTATGCTTCCCTACTGATGCTCTACTGATCAGATGTACAGCGCATCAATATTTTCACCTTCATGTAAAAACATCAGACGTTTGGATGTCAGTCATGTTGACGAGATCACATTCAAGAGGTTGTATAGAGTCATTTTAATTCTGTAAATACAGTATATAATATGTATAATTAGATGCATCTCTTTTGAGTGATGCCTCCTCACAGGATCTTTGCAGCTCTGTTTATAGCATGTTGTTTGGCATCAGTCAGCCAAGTCCACTTTCAGTCTCTGTGCTGAGGCTGCTTTTAGCTGCCACGCTGCTCAACTGTGGAACAAACTTCCAGATGAGATCAAAGATGCACCAACAGTGGCAACTTTCAAATCTAGACTCAAGACCAAACTGTTCTCAGACGCTTTTCTTAATTGATCAAATGCTGCACTTTACTGTCTTTTGATTGTTTTTATTATCCTTTTAATTTTTTTTTTTTTTTTTTTTTTTTCTTTTTTCTTTTAACTTATACTTTTATATTCTATTATTCGTTTTTATCTTATGCACTTTGTGCCCCTTTATCTAGCTTTTATATATGTAAAGCACTTTGAATTGCCTTTGTGTATGAAATGGGCTATATAAATAAACTCGCCTTGCCTTGCCTTGCCTGTGCATAATCAAAATAAGTTCTTAAAGGTCCCATATTATAAAAAAAATGATTTTTTCATGTTTTTTTTATTATAAAGCAGGCTTAAGTCCCATATAAATACTGTGAAAGTATCGAAACGCTCAATCCACAGGGAAATACACACAGCCCGTATTCAGAAACTCTGCATTTGAAACAAGCTGTCAGGATTTCTGCCCATTTGTGATGTCACAAATCTACAATATAATATACAATATTTAAACACTTTGCACAGTTTTAAACGTAAACATTCTAAATGTGTCCCAGTTTATTTGTGGTTGCAGTGTATGTGAATTTCATCAACTGACAGGAAGTACACATGGACCCAAACTGTTGCCTAGCAACGCAATTCTGTTGCAATTCCGTCAAAATGCGCTAAAACGGAGCGTTTCAGACAGAGGGTAAATACAGGTATATTCAGGCAGACAGTATGAGGAAAATAAAGTGTTTTTTTTAACATTACAGCATGTAAACATGTTCTAGTAGAAACACAAAATACAAGTATGAACCTGAAAATGAGCATGATATGGGACCTTTAAGGGACCAGTTTGTAACATTTAGGGGGGGGCATCTATTGGCAGAAATGTAATATAATATTAATAGGTATGTTTTCTTTAGTGTATAATCACCTGAAAATAAGAATCGTTGTGTTTTCGTTACCTCAGAATGAGCCCTTTCTGTACATATGGAGTGGGTCCTCTTCACAGAGTCCGCCATGTTGCACCGCCATGTTTCAACCAAGCCTCCAGGAAGAGCGGTGGGCTTTGAAGCAAATTTCTGTAGTGATCTAACGACGGTACGTCTGTGTCCGTCGTGTATAGACTTACATCGGGAAAGAGACGTCTGTAACTCAGCGGATACTTTTTTTTTTAGTTAAATCAACTTACCGAGAGAGGGAAGAGAGCGAGAGCTGGGAGGTGGAGTTGAAGGAAAAGCTACTGTGCCTGCTCTATGGACTCAACGGGTATTTTATCACACGGCAGTCGACCCATTTTGCGCCACTGAGCAACTTTCATAGGAACGAACGGGACCCCGCCTTTAACGCTTTATCCAGTTCTCTTTAAACATCCATGGTTTCTACAGTATAGCCAAGAATGGACAAACCAAACGCTGTTAACTTTTCCTGCTTGAGCCAGGGTCGATAACGTTACTTGCTGCTGCTGCCGCCGTCGCCGCCGCTTTCTCCCTCTTGCTTCTCCACTCACTTCCCACATACACACACACACACACACACACACTCTACACACTGGCTCTGCTCCAACTGGCTCTAGAGAGGGCCATTCACGTTTTGGTGTCAGCCACCATAGGTAATGCCTGGCACGACGGTAGAAGTTTAAGTTGGTTGCAATCTGCAACCTCACCGCTGGATGCCGCCAGATCCTATACACTGCTCCTTTAAAGGTCCCATATCGTGCTCATTTTCAGGTTCATACTTGTATTTTGTGTTTCTACTAGAACATGTTTACATGCTGTAATGTTAAAAAAACAACTTTATTTTCCTCATACCTGAATATACCTGTATTCACCCTCTGTCTGAAACGCTCCGTTTTAGTGCATTTCTACGGAATTGCAACGGAATTGCACTGCTAGGCAACAGTTTGGGTCCATGTTTACTTCCTGTCAGCTGATGTTATTTACATACACTGCAACAGGAAATAAACTGGGACACATTTAGAATGTTTACGTTTAAAACTGAAATTGTCTAAATATTGTAGATTTGTGACATGACAAATGGACAGAAATCCTGACGGCTTGTTTCAAACGCACAATTTCTGAATACGGGCAGTGTGTATTTCTCCGTATATTGAGCGTTTTGATAGTTTAACAGTATTTATATAGCACTTAAACCTGCTTTATAATATAAAAGACATACAAATCTCACTTTTTACAATATGGGACCTTTAAGTCATGTAAATGGATTATTATTGGGGGTTGTCAGTTTATGCAGTTCTGAGCATGGTATTTTCAATGGTCACATTACTGTGGATATGTACTGTATATATAGACTTACCAAAAGTAAAACTATAGATAAGCCACAAAATACAGCTTGGAACACAATATCATCATTTAATTTACTTTATTAACTGTATTTTTAAGGGGCAAAAAGAAAAAAAAAAATCTTAAGAATATATCAGAAATGCTTTATCAGTATTAGCAGCTATCCATCCATCCATCTACATTTGTACCATGAAGCAAAAGATTTTGATTGCTATTACAAGGTCCTGATATTTTTCATAAAGCTAAAGAAGCTCCCTCCTACACACTGTATACTCCCAATTATTTTCACACTCCGAATCTCTATGGAGTCTGGTGTGTACGAGAGAACCAAAGTGACCAGTCAAGTCGGTAAAGAATGGGTTTTGGAATATTGACACTGCTTGTGCCCTTCAGATTTGGGCAACAGAAGGCTGCATTTCTCAGCCGCATGGAGCCTTTTGGAACAGCCTTGTTGACTCCTTTCATACGACGATGGTGTGATCCTTTGAAAGAGGCAGTCCCTGAATTAAGACACAAAATGATGTCGCCTTGTGAAATATTGCTCGGCCTGCCTTGTGGAGTTTGCTATATCTTTGTGCAAACAGTATTTTTCTCTCCACTTCTACCTCGGTTAACCATACCGCGTCATTGATTTAGCACTTTCTCTAGGTGGCATCTGGTGTTCAGCGTAGTCCAAGGCCTGTTGGCAAACTTAATAGCTCAACATTCTTAGCATATTGGCTCTTGAATGCTTTCACTGGCGGACGAATAAATGGGTGGTGAAAATGAATGAGTAGCGCTGTCTCAACCTTGCTGAAGCGTTCTCTGTTAACTGAGAATGCATTAGGGTGATTTATGACAGTTTTTACAATCTAATGACTTAAAATAAGACTAGTAACTGGACCTTATTTCTGAGCAACAATATCCTCAATATGGGTATTGCTATTGTTACTTTTAGAGATAAAAAAACATTACAGTAAAATGTTTATTTTAAGCATCATTACCTGCTAGTAAAGAAAATGTGTGTAATGGTTTATTAAGCAGCGAGTTATAATTAGAGCTCATACAACAGCACACGTGTATTGCCTTCAAACACATAATGACAAACATTCACTCGATAAGTGCTGCACTTGTGCATTAATATTGCATTTCCCCGTGGCCTCTCATACACCACAGAAGGACTTCCACAGCAAATTAGTAATTCAAACAACCGTGTCAAAAACTGTCACTCTTTGAAAAGAACAGCCAGATGGTGAATATGCGAGCCAGGAAGTGTGTTCTTCTTCACCAAAAAAAAACTACTCAAACAAGGACACGGCCATGAACAGTAAGAAACACAACAAAATTGAGAACTTGTTTCAGTTGAACTAACATAGATCTCTGCCCCCCTTAAAATAAATGAGAAATGCTACAAAAAACACTTGAAATAGGTAATTAGAATGACAACAGCGCGGGGCAGTATAAAAGGAGGAAGGCCAGGTCTGTGACCACTGTGGTTCACCATTAATAGAGGTTCGCAATCACAAAAAGGTCATTCCATTGTGTCCTGGCAAGGCAGGGGCTCTTTGAAGGGAGCAATTACAGCATTCACTGCTGCCAGGGCCCTGACTTATTTCTCTTCAGAGTGCGCGCTGTACACATAGTCCATTTTGCTTTTGCCCTATTTACCATCGTTCTGTCTTCCCATGCTGTTCTGAGCTCTTGTTACGACTGCTGTGGTCTTCCACAAAGACCTAATTACAGTAATGGCAAGGGATGAGCAGATAAACAAGCCAGCAGATGAACTGCAGGGCCATGAAGGTAGTTTGATAATATGTAAACCTCCCTCGCTGGCTGTATACAGTAAAAAAAAAAATCATCTCAACCAGCCAGTTAGCTAGTCGGGAAGATCAGATAATAAGGGGCTTCACCAAATTACAAATAATATGATACATGCCCTGCGTAATTATTCAGGAGACGTCCAGTAGTCTCATAAAATATGCCATTAAAATGAAATCAGATTCCATGTCAAATATATTATTGGATTAGTTTGAATATCTGTATGTGTGAGGTGTGGATATATTCAAAGCATGTGCAAGTGAGGGTAGCTCCAGGCCAGATAGCGGAATAGGGAATGGGTGACTAATGAGAACTTGTTTCACCACCGTTGCCTCGACTCTCCGGGTGCAGCACTTAATCGTGACTGTGCATCGTGTCCGCTGCTTAACCACGGGACCCCCGTCTTCAAAATTGAAGGGGCTTGATGCAGGTGTTGGAAACGGCCTGGTGGAGATCTAGGAATGTGTTGTTGTCCTTGATACTGCACAGTCCAGGATTATTGATCCAAGGAAAACCACTCAATCATGACTGTGCGCCTTCTGCAGAGCCAGCAAAAAATCCCTAGCCTGAACATGTCCCGAGGAGCAGCCCCCCCCCTTCAGGTTCTCAAACACACATTTCTTTGAAATTACACATAAATAATGTGTGTATGGGTGCATTAATTTACAGCAATAAAATTACACTTTAATGTTGATAAGTTCAAACAGAAGAGAGTTTATTTGCATGTGCATGTTTTTACTCAGGCTTCTCTGTGCTGGACCATCAGTCGTTCTGTGACGTCTCCCTGCCTCTCTGGTGGTGCCTCATTCCACATGACAGACATGGACCTCCGTCCTCCAGGAGATTTAGCCTCTCTAACAACTTACCACCTTAGTCCAAGGGGGCTTATTGGCATGGGTAACATACGTTTATATTATTAAGCAACTGTGAATAAAAACAAAAATATGGTCCTCTTTCTATAGGTTCATGGTGGAGAGGAGGTTGTGTTGCTCGGGATCTATTTATCTTGACGTGGAGAGGACGTGTTGCTCTGGCTCTATTGATCTGGCGTGGAGAGGAGGTTGTGTTGCTCTGGCTCTACCGATATGGCGTGGAGAGGAGGTTGTGTTGCTAAGGCTTTAGCTGGTTGGCGTGGAGAGGAGGTTGTGTTGCTCTGTTTCTACCTATATGGCGTGGAGAGGAGGTCGTGTTGCTAAGGCTCTATCTGGCTGGCGTGGTGAGGAGGTCGTGTAGCTCTGGTTCTACCTATATGGCGTGGAGACGAGGTTGTGTTGCTAAGGCTCTATCTGGTTGGCGTGGAGAGGAGGTCGTGTAGCTCTGGTTCTACCTATATGGCGTGGAGAGGAGGTTGTGTTGCTGAGGCTCTATCTGGTTGGCGTGGAGAGGAGGTTGTTTTGCTCTGGTTCTACCTATA
>CAKAKR010036679.1:0-21102 GCA_916700685.1 Adelosebastes latens
TACCCACGAGTCTCCCCTTTACAGACATGCCCACTTTATGATAATCACATGCAGTTTGGGGCAAGTCATAGTCAAGTCAGCACACTGACACACTGACAGCTGTTGTTGCCTGTTGGGCTGCAGTTTGCCATGTTATGATTGGAGCATATTGTTTTATGCTAAATGCAGTACCTGTGAGGGTTTCTGGATCAATATCTGTCATTGATCTGTGTTGTTAATTGATTTATAATAATAAATATATACATACATTTACATAAAGCAGCATATTTGTCCACTCCCATGTTGTTAAGAGGATTAAATACTTGACAAATCTCCCTTTAAGGGACATTTTGAACAGATAAAAAATGTGTGATTAATCATTAATAAATATGGACAATCATGGGATTAATCTTGATTAAATATTTTAATTGATTGACAGCCCACATTTTATTGTGTAACTCCAACATAGTCTCACAACAGTTCATGATTTGTGTACATAGACACGAGTTTCTCTTTTTTTTTGTGATGCTCAGCACGACTTTCAGTATCGTATTTTTCGTGCTTTTTCTCATTTGATTCAGGATTTGTTGTTGAAAAAATACAAACAAACATTCCACATTTTGATGCAAACTGCACATTCAGACTAAAGTGTTTGTGTCGGTCTTGAGAGACTGTTGCTCTCTGGGAAATGATGTGTATACAGTACGTGCACACACCCTCATCCACACAACACACCTTCATCCTTTACTTGGCAGCAGGTTGTGGCGGTTGTTGCAGAGCCGTTGTTGCTTCACCTCTCCTCCAATTCCTGTAAATCCTCTCTGCCCATGCACGCTTCCAACCAGACATTGGAAAAACCTCTATGAGCCAGCATTGCTCATTTCTCTGGGTTCAGTACACAAACACACACACACACACACACACACACATGCACAGAAACACAAACACTCTAATGAGGCGTGCAGGCACGCACACAAACAAGCATCAGTCTGCAGGCTGGCATTACTCCTTCAAACGTTAAAGCCTGGAATGTAAATGCAGATGCGAGCTGGGCCGGTCTGCAGCGTCTCAGTGTGCCTCTGCAACATGCCCTCTCTGCAGCAGTAAGCTGTGCACGAGTGAGTTGAAAGAGTATGTTGACTTTTCAGAAATCTATAGCCAGGGTGACTATCACTGGTAGATAAATCCAAAGATTGATGCCATTGTTTAGTTTGATAGCAATTTAAGATGCGTCATGGGTCCATATGTACTTTGGCAAGAACATCTCCTTCTTATCACAAACATTTAACATAAAGGACATTTTAGTTTGTACAAAATCAAACTTATCAAGATAATCATCAACATTTTATGACAGTGAAGATTATTTCTCTCACAATGGCAACCAAATGAAACGGTCACTAGTTAGAGATGCACCGATCCCACTTTTTCAGTCCCGATAGCGATACCTGGGCTTTGGGTGTCGGCTGACACCGAGTACCGATCCGATACCAGAGTTTAATTAATCAGCTGTATGTCTCACTGTGTGGAAGTGACTGGGATCATTCTGTTATGTGTAAGGCAACATCAGACTGGACTTTAACATTGCTTTCCTAACTTTGTAAAACAAAATGTAACAATTAAACACTCACTCACACTCATCATCATCTTCAACCGCTTATCCGGGGTCGGGTCGCGGGGCCAACAGCTCCAGCAGTGACCCCAAACTTCCCTTTCCCGGGCCACATTAACCAGCTCTGACTGGGGGATCCCGAGGCGTTCCCAGGCCAGAGTGGAGATATAATCTCTCCACCTAGTCCTGGGTCTTCCCCGTGGTCTCCTCCCAGCTGGTCGTACCTGGAACACCTCCCAAGGGAGGCGCCCAGGGGGCATCCGTACTAGATGCCCGAACCACCTCAACTGGCTCCTTTCGACGCAAAAGGAGTAGCGGCTCTACTCCGAGTCCCTCACGGATGACTGAGCTTCTCACCCTATCTCTAAGGGAGACGCCAGCCACCCTCCTGAGGAAACACATTTGGGCCACTTGTACCCGCAATCTAGTTCTTTGGGTCCTGACCCAGCCCTCATGACCATAGGTGAGAGGAGGAACGGAGTCTGACCAGTAGATCGAGAGCTTTGACTTCCAGCTCAGCTCTCTTTTCGTCACAACGGTGTGGTAAAGCGAATGCAATACCGCCCCCCCCCGCTGCTCCGATTCTCCGTCTCCAATCTCACGTTCCATCGTCCCCTCACTCGCCAACAAGACCCCGAGGTACTTGAACTCCTTCACTTGGGGTAAGGACTCATTCCCTCATTCCCATAACATAGATTGTCTAGTTGTGAGATCTTTTTCTCTATAAATAATTAGAAAAGTTAAATCAAATGAAATAAATTGGAATGTTATAATATCATGTCATTATAATCATCTTATTTACTAAATTGTGACCCTAAATGTTTTATATTTTCATATTTTATCATGCATGCTGTGTTTCTGGAGTCTGCATGAAGCTCACATGAAGCAACGCGGAGGTCATTTAAAGTGACATGACCACAAGTTGAACCATGCGGGGGCATTGATTTCCAGACTATCCAAAAGTCCAGTACGGGGGTTATGCTAAAACTCACGAAGTGCATGCATGTGCGTAGGTTCAGGATGTGTGTCTTCCTGTGTGTGTGTGTGTGTGTGTGTGTTGCGGGGGCATGCCTGCTCAGATTGTATCTGTTTATGAGTGTGTATTTATACATAAGTTATCCTCTTCTGTTTATGTGCGGGTGTACAGTGCATGCAAGTCAACATGTACGTGTTTGAATGATGATAAAACTGGACTGAACATTTGTCAATCAATCCAGAGAGCATGGCCACGGCAGAGTTCACACTGAGGTTACAGGGGAAAGTGTCTCTGCGTGGGGGGGGGGGTCATGCTCAACCAGAGTTACATGTGAATTGTATCATACAAACCTGTTGGACACCCAGAGCAAAACAACTAGTTGAAGTCGGTCTCTTCCCTCCAGATGTTGACCCCTGTGTAAGAAAATATCGAAAATGTTGAGTATCGCGATGTTTTGTTTTGTGATTCTCAAAAACACTGTTGATTTTAAATTAATAGTTTACATGCAAAGATTAACTCAGTCAATACTTTATTTCATTTGCAAAGACACTGTATGTGTCCTCTCAAAGTAGTGCTATGATGTCGGATGTTAAGGCCCTGACATGCAAGCTGACGGTCGGCCGTTGGACAGTTTGGGGACAAATGCATCATTGTGCATTTAGCTGAAGTTACAAACTGGTGGCTTTGCTTCTTTCACTGTAAACTTGTAATATTCCACTTCTTCCACTTGTTGATGTAAAGTGTGTTGAAGTTTTTCCATTATGTTATTATATATTATTATATCATATTATATCATATTCTATCCACTCCCTTTAGTTCATAGTCCTCGACTTTCTGTTCATGGCTGCTCGCTGGGTCGTATTAGTGCTCAGAACCAGGTTCAGGTTAATGCCGTCATGCTTTAGTTCTTTTTTTGTCCGCATGCTAAGAAGCCAAATCTCAGAGCTCACAAAAACCGGTTCGGACCGGATACGGCACTGCTTTTTTACTCTGTGTGTGTGTGTGTTTATAAGCTACCTTTATGACAAGACAATTCACTTTCAATACAAAGTGTTAGCTTACAGTACATGTTATACCTCTGGGTTGTTAACCTACATAAATGGCATCTTTCTCTCTCATTACTCTTTTTTCCTTCTCTCTGACCCACTTCCAACCCCCCCTCCCGAGGTAAACTGCTTACCTAGCACTCTGTTCCCAGAGTTATTTAACTTTAAATGCCATTTAGTGACCCTCTGATGCAACGTGGTACGCAGCAGCAGGCTGTAAAGGACATTATTTAGGCCTGACGACGGTGTAATAGCTCTGACTCTGCTGTGTCAGTCGGAGGTTAATCAGTGATGTTTTTCTGAGAGAGTAACAGTTTCAGTGACCCACTTAACTGAACAAGATGCATTGTGGGACACGGAGGTTAAGAAAGACCACAAGGGAGCACTTCTTGACATGTTCAAGAAGAAGCCAAGATGGGACTTCCTCTGCAACTGGGGCCTCGATTCAAGGGAAATTCGAGTGGGTACAAGATAAAAGGAAATGTGCGTAAACTTCTTACTGCAACCGCTGAACCTTCCACCGTAGACTTAAACTGAAACCTGTTTTCATGTTTCCACATTTTGAAAAAGGTCAAAATAGGAGGTGGCGTTGGTTTGGGATTCCATGATAAACCATATTACTTATATTCATTGTGATTAAAAATAGATTGAATTTAACAGGAAGCCCTTTTCGGTCAGTCCAACACTGAAATAGCTCAACTATTGGATGGATCGCCGTGAAACAACATGTACAAACATTCATGGGAGCCCCGTCACGGTGCGGCGAGGTCCGGGCGGGGAGCGCTGTAAAGCTGCGGCCGCGAGCCACCTTCGCCGCGAGCCTTTCCAAGCCGACCTAGAGCCGGTGGCGGCGCACCGCCTCGTATGCGGGACTCCCCAGCCTGCCGTGTGTCACTCACACCCTCCAGCTGGCTGTTAACGAGGGTCTTTTGGCACAGAGAAGTACTCGTATCGGTACTCGGTATCGGAGAGTACCTATACCGAGTACCTAGTAATAATTTTTGTGATCCCTTAACCTTAGTTAGAGGAGGTCAGGTCAAAATGTTGATTTGTCCAATATTTTTGTGATCGTCACCACATGCCTGCAAAATGAATGACATTCCCATCAGCCTCAGCTTGGCTTTTTGTTTAATGCTGATTATCAAATGTTAGTATGCTAACTAAACTTAAATGGTGAACATGATGAACATTACCTGCTAAATATCAGCATGTTAGAATGAGGCGGCTACCTCCGGGTCTGAGAAGTGAAGCCAATGCTGAAGTGTCTTAAACCTGCATTCTTTCTACCAGCCAGCAGGGGGCAACAAAAAAGAAATTTCTGGAGCCGCAAAACATGTGATCATTGTGATGAAGGTAACACAGTTTATAGTCTAAGTATATAATATATAAGTCTAATGCAGTGAGGGCCAAAGAGACAATGTACTACGGAGTATTAGGGCCACATTGAGGGAAAAAACATCTGAGATTTACAGAATAAAGTCAGAATATTGAGAGAATAAAGTCATAACTTAACGAGAAAAAAAGTTGTAATATTACGAGAATAAAGTCATAACTTTACGAGAAAAAAAGAAAATAACACGTAAAATTACTACTTTATAATATTATGACTTTATTCTCTAAATCTAATTTTTTTTTTTTCCTCAATGTGGCCCTAATACTCCGTCGTACCATTGATCTACAACAATGATGAATAAAAATGAAAATGTAAACAAACAACAGTTATTCATTTCCATTTTATGAAATCCACATGGAGCCACTGGAGAGGAGCTGAAGAGACGCAGGTTGCTGACCCCTGATATAGATAGAACAGTTTGATGGCATAATGAATGAATACGTAGACGAGTTGAAAACTCACTGCACTTTTCACGTTCAGTGTTTTATTGGAATTGTAAAGAGAAGCTTATCTGTCTCCAGGAGCAGTCACAGCATTAGATAAGACCAATAACACTCACCATCACCTTCATCACCTCTGAGCTCATGATTCTGGCTGTAGAACTGTTGCATATTCAATTCTAGATTATTTTTTTTTTGTACCTTTGTCCGAAGATTAACAGTCTCTGGTGTTCTGCCAAAACCACCCTGACCCTCAGCAAACTGAACAACCGTCACCGCTGCACTTTAGACCAGACTCTGCTGCAGCAGCCGAGGCCGGCCGTGTGCTCCGGGTCCGTTCTGCTGTCGCTGTGCAGTCGTCTTATGGACTTCCATAAAACTAGATCTTTCTATGAATATGAATACAATGTTGCATCAATTTACATTGTTATATGAAGTTGTCATACTTTATTTTTTCCCTTTTTTCGAGGTTGTTTCCATATATGCAATTTACAGTTCGTAATTACAGTAGTTTATAAACCAATTTTTAAAGTAGTTGAGCTTAGAGACGAACACAAGAAGTACACTAGGGAAAACAACTTCAGCATTCAAAATTAAAATACAATTAAGAAAAGAAAAAAAAATTATAATCATAATAAAAAGAAATAAAAGAAAGTAATAATGTTAATAATAATAATAATAAATTAAATAAACAAATAAGTTAATAGAAAAAAAGGGGGGTTTGTAGAGCGCAGAGATATAGAAATATTATTTACATGGGCACGCACAAGCGTCCGCCTTCAGGCATGTGTATGTGCATGCGTTCTAACCCATGTGTACCCATGTAGCTATATTTTTCCTTCTGTTAGACTCCATCTCTTCTCAAAAACATCCTCCATATTCCTGGTTTTGTGAGTTCTCTTTTCCATAACTTTTACTTCTTGAATTAAACCTTTCCATTTGATAAAATCTGGGTGTTTAGTTTTGTTATTTGCTTCAGTGCTGTGATTCTGAGTATTCTAAATAAGTAACGTTCATCTTTACCGAGACCAGTTGGAGGTTTCCCAGAGTACGATATGCTCTGCTTTTAAATACAGAGGTTTTCTGAAAATGTCTTCTATAAACTTAAATATTTCTAACCAAAACAAATTCAATTGACTGCATGTGTAGAAAATGTGTGAAGGATTTGCGTTACTTTCAGAGTTTGGTCTTCTTTTACATTTGGAAGTTATTTCAGTTGTCTTTTAGTAATTTGTTTGGAAAAAGAGTAGGAGGGGACTGCAATCTGACGTTAGAACAATAAGTGGTGGAAAGGTGTTTTAGTGTTTGTTTGTTTGTAAGTATGCTTGTTTGTTTATTTGTGTATAAATATCATAAATTGGTCGGGAGTGCACTCGAGGCGAAATACTTTGTGAGTTTTCATCTTAAAAATGTAAATCTCCACCACTGATGTAGAACAGAGTAAAACAGAGGAGAAGAGAATGGAGACCTGTTGATGCTGCTGCAGTGTTTATTGTGTATATGTGCATGCTGCAAATAATGGTATTTTAATATTATTATTATTATTATTATTATAATTCAGTGGGTTTTATTTCCATCTTATTTTATGCATTCTGTGTATTCAATTTGATCTTATTTTAACATGTGCTTTTAAAGGGACTGTTTGTAAGAATCAGAAATGTCTTGTTAACAGCTTCACCTGTGGCCGTTAAGTCAACGAAAGTCAGCGTCCTGTTGCTCCGCTTGTGCTCGCTCTACATAGACATGAAGGAGCATCGCTCAACACAGTGAGGAGACACACGTCAGCTAAAAGCACAATATCACTCTATATTTCAGCTGCTTGGCAGTAATGTTAGCTGACCAGACGAAGGTCTCTCCATGAATCAATGCTGATCCTAGTGTTGGCTTTTCCTGCCTCAGCCTCCCGACCGCGGCCGGAGGGAACGGGGGAGACGCCGGAGTTTTGGTCGTAGACGATAACTCTTCTGCAGTGTGGAGTGAGCAGCATGCACGTGAGAGGTGGAGCGAAAGAGTGAGAAGGAGCGCGTTGTGTGAGTGAAGGCAGGCAGAGGAGCAGAGTACAGCAGAGACTCCGGTCCTGGAGACCAAAGCTACGGTCTCCCCCGCGTCCTCCGACCGCGGCCAACACTGTTTAACAGACGGGCTTCACTAGATACAACCAAGAGGTTTTGGTGCTTCACTGTAGTTTGTGTTGGAGTCTGAGTCTGAACAGCGGAGACACACGCGAGCGACCATGAGACACCGACCAGCAATGATTTATACGTGTAAGAAATTACAAACAGTCCCTTTAATTTTTCATCTTATTTTCCATGTTTTTATGTTTATTCTATATCTATCTTCCCTTACTGTTATTATTATTATAAATAATTCAATTGTAACTTGTGTAAATCATAAGCTGTTGTTGTCTATGATCCAAGCAGGACCATGACCTTTTTATAAACTATCTAAATGAATCATCCTCGGCGCCGCAGCTCTCTTTGAGTGGAAGATTCCAAGGTTAAAAAAAAAAAAGAAGACTCCCCCACCCACTCTCTCTGTTCTGTTCTCTCTAGTTTAAATTTGTTAAATAGCATTGCTCATTTGTCCAGTCAGACATGTGAAAACATGAGTCGAACAAAGTTCATTCATCCATAGTTTGATTTCGGTGTCCTTCCGGCTCTGCCAGCCGGGTCGGTGGCACTGACCCGATTCTGCTGAACAAACACAGACGGTGCTAAACGCAGCAGAGGTTGCGTGGCGTAGATTCAGGTTGCAGCGCTCAGTTGAACCCTCGACTTCTGGCCCACACTCACAGTATCTCTGCAACTGCAAGGTCTATTTGAATAATCATAATAAAGGTAACACTTGTGAGGTTTCTGTAGAGGTGTAAGCATCAGTATGTTACTGGGTATATCATTTATATAAATGAAGATGGCATAAGATTTCATTTCTGCAAACACAAAACTGTGCACTGTTAGAGTGAATGTGCCTTTGGAATGATGCAGTTGTAGCACAAAACCTCCAGCAAACCATATCACAACATCTGAACATTACCTGTGCACAGGCTGATGTTAAAAACAGTGAAGCAGAGCCAGACGTGCAGGCTACCGGTGGAGTCTGTGGAGTCTCAGCTGTCATAATGACATATTGTTTGTGCCAGGTAGCATGAGGTAACACAGTGGCCAGCACCACGTGTTTCTACTGTGTGCATGCACATAGTTGCTTGGTGTTGGACCAAGCAACTAGGTTGTGTTCCGTTATAGATAGATAGATAGATAGATAGATAGATAGATGGATGGATTGGTGCAAGCCCAAATGGTTTGGAGGGATGGCAGCCTACACCGTCTGCCTGATGGTAACAGCTTGTTTGGTAAAAATGGTTATCATGAGCTTTTAGCCAAGCTTTTTCCTGTTATGTGAGCATGCAGGATAGATGTGTTGCTACTAGGGATGCTCATTTTGAAAAATGTTCTTAACCGATAACCGACCCTCGTTAACCGATTATTAACCGTTAACCGACAAGATTAGTGCCTCGCATGCAGCGGTGTACCAGCTGCAGGAGCACAACAGATATTCATTGATGGTAGTCCCCAGTTCACCGTCCGGGAGCGTTAATTTAGCAGCTACGATGCTGCGTTCACTGTCTCCAGTTCACTGTCCGGGAGCGTTAACTTAGCAGCTACGATGCTGCGTTCACTGTCTCCAGTTCACCGTCCGGGAGCGTTAATTTAGTAGCTACGATGCTGCGTTCCCTGTCTCCAGTTCACCGTCCGGGAGCGTTAATTTAGCAGCTACGATGCTGCGTGTAGTGTCGCGGACATGCAGCCACTTTCCCAGTAAAAGTCTCCACCGCATATTTAGTTTAGTTTAGCAGGTTGTCAGCTGTGTGTCTGCCCGGCGCAACTTTAGCGAGTGTCCAACAAACAATTTGTGTGTTTGTGCTACATTAGCAGCTCTAGCATTGCCGGAAGGCTTCGTGCTCGCCGCTGCCGCCACACGTAGTCTGCGTAACTTTAGTGAGTTTCCAACAGACCGTGTGTGTGTGTGTGTTGGCGGTGAGTGTGAGGTTGTTGGTGGCGTTCTAGCTGTGAACGTAGGTGTAGCAGTGTGTCTACAGTTTATCTGTCGGTGAATAAATGCTACTAAACTACATCTCCTCCGCTCCGCTCAAGAGAGCTGGAGAGACCGGAGCTCTTCCTGTATCCTGCAACAGCCCACCTTAAGAGGCTCTTTTCTCCTTAAAGAGACGAGCCGCTCAGCTTTTGACTTAATTATTAACATTTCTTTTAACCGTTTTAACGTTATAATAGCGTTAATCGGTTAAAAAGCTTAATGTGGGTTAACGGTAAAACGGTTAAATATGGACATCCCTAGTTGCTACATGTTTAGCATGTCCTTATCTGGTGTTTGTTGCCCCCGGTACGGTCTCATCAATGTTTATGAGAGGAATAGTATGCAGCTTGTCAGTATGGCCACATCATTGCAGATCTATACCGAATATACGGTCGTCTTGCGTTGCAAAGTTCAACCAAGTTTCAGCCCGTCATCTTTTCAGGACAACGTAGTCCTTTATTCTATAAATACGACTCTACCCCTGTTTGTAAATGAAGACTGCAGGTTGTGATACTTACAAAAGATTATCTATTTCAGCAGAATCAACAATTCAAAGATCAAATTACACCAAAACGTTATGCTATAAGGTGTGCCAGAGTACAGATGTTTCTACACGCTGAAGCCAACATCATCATTTGTTAATATTCTACCAAACACAGCTTCAGCTGACGCGGCACTCTGTGCTTCAGAGCACACTTTCAGGGACAGTATTATTAGATAACCACTGCACATTCAGTCTCTCTTTAAGTGAATATCTCACTTTTAATGTTGAGAACATAAAGAAAACAATGCTGGATTAGTCACTTCATTCACGTCAATTCTGGTTAAGGGGGAACTCCGGCAATTTTACAAATTCAGGTATATTTTATCAGTCATGGGGATTTATCAGCCTGTGAAAACATCTGTATAACATCCTGTGTGGCTCTAGAGAAGTCTGAGAAGTCACATCACTTACTGTAACTATATCACCCAGGGGGCTTAGAGACCACACATTTATAAATAGATTATACTGTTACAAACTTGGGACATATATAAATATATAAATATATATATATATATATATCAAAAGTATTTAGTGCTTGATGGTTTTCTTCGCAGTACCACAGTGGTAGATTGCAAAAACACAAGTTTTACCACAAGAGATGTCACTTCAAGATATACAGGTCTTTCTAAGTTTAGGAAGAGTTTCAGGAAGTATTTCAGTCTGTTTCCTTAGATTAAAAAAAAACAGATACGTAGTGGTTTGCAACAGCCGATCCAGTATGAGGACTAAATACATATATCCTGATGTTGATATGATGACATGTCAGCAGAGTATTGGGCGTCATTCACCAATATCTTCCCGAGTTCTTGAGAACGGTCCGAAGAAAAGTCCCATTCATGACGTGTGGTTAAACCGCAGAATAGTTCGTACCTGTGTCCCGCCAATTCCCATAAAAGGGCATGAGAGTGTGCACACAGAAATTGAAAAGAAAAGTTGAGAGAATAAAGCCAAGAATGTCCAAATGAAAGTCAAAACGGACTTCAGTAGTCTGAGGTGGAGGTCGTGCTGCAGGAAGTGAACACCAAACAAGCTGTTATATTTAGTAGCATCACTAGTGGCTATAAAATAACACAAAGGAAAGATGCACGGGATGCTTTTACTCCTTCAGTGGTGAAGTGTTAGTGTTTATTCAGTTTAAGCTTAAAAACACTGAAGCATTTGTAAAATTAGAGAGGACCGAGGTGTAGGAAGCTGAAACTGCTGTATAAATGTACAGCAGCTCGTATACTTCATACCTCAAGGAAGATAAAGTGCAATCTTTAAACTTACACTTAAACTTTATTTCATCACATACGTGTAATTTGACCTTTGCATTTAACCCGTCCTCCTGTGACTATAACTACCAACATTATTGATATTGAAAATGAATAAGATGATAAAAAGGATTGAATGATGAGTAAATATTTGCTCCAAGCTTACTGAGATTGTTTAAAGGTTGACTTTGATGGTTTGAAACTGACAGTGATTTAGAGTCAACACTTGAACGCAGTCTCATATTTTTTTTTTTTTTACTTCTTACTGTCATGCTTTTTTTCCTGCTGCTTCCTCTCCGTTTTAGCTGTAACTTAAATAAGATAAAATAAAGAAATCAATTGAGCACCAAACTTCAAAGAATGGAGTCTCAGAGGTCATTCATGTTTTATTGGAAAATTCAACAAGCAGTATAGCCATAAAAAAGGTGAACAAATGGGTCACTTCCTGTGGCACTTGTGATAAGATTCAGACCCCAAAGCAGACCATAGAGACAATTTAAGGTTTAAGTAAGTTTACTTACAGTATAGATTAAAGCTGATATCATGCAAACAACTCCGCTGCAGCCAGACATCAGCAGCTGGTGAGGAGCAAAAGCAAACATACTGAGTTAACTTTGACTGAATCTGACATTGTACAAGGTAAAACTGCTCTCTACTTTAGTATATATACTGTATACCGTATACTGTATACTGCATGGCTCATTAAGGGATGAGCAGCTGTGGATGCAGGTCAGCTGCTCTTCAGAAGCTCAATGAGGACATCTACTGGAGAGAAGAGGGATGACAGGACACAGTGAGGGACGTAGACATCGATCACCTTTTATTCTTTCATATGAAACACCTGAAAAATTCAGTTTCAGCAAAAGAGAAACCCGATCAGTGAGATAAAAGTGGAGAAGTAATCGAATGTAGCACAACGTTTTTTCCTTTGAGATAATTTTTTGATTTCAAATGATTTTTATTAACTTTCAATTATTATATTTTGTTTAATTCTTCAGCAATGTTGTTCTAATCTCATAGAAAACTGTATTCAATTATAATTATATAAAATTATATATAAAGTTATATGTCAAAAAAAAGGCATAGTATAATATGTCCAAAAAATAAGTCAGTATACTATGTCAAAAGAAGTCCTACTATAGTATGTCGAAAAAATTAAAAAAAAGTCATAGTATAGTTTTTTTTAAAAGTCATAGTATATTGAAAAAATAAAAAAGTCATAGCATAGTATGTCAAAAAAATTAAAAAATGTTTTTTTAAAGTCATTGTATAGTATGTCGTAAAAAAAAGAAAATTCAATTCAATTTATTTTTATATAGCGTCAAATCATAACAGAAGTTATCTCAAGACTCTCTATATATAGAGCAGGTCCTAGACCGTACTCTATAGTTTAGAGACCCAACAAGAGATCCACCAAGAGCATTGCACCGGAGAGCGCTGCGGCTAGGAAAAACTCCCCGTTTAGTGGGAAGAAACCTGAAGCAGAACCGGGCTCTGGGTGGGCGGCCATCTGCCTCGACAGGTTGGGTTGAGAGAGAGAGAGAGAGAGAGAGAGAGAGAGAGAGAAGCAGCCACAATAATAGCCCAGCAGCTGTAATAACTAATACAAGTAGGACTAATAACAAAAACCAATAGCAGTGGATGTAACAGAGTGATAATACAACTATTGGAATTGATGTCATTGGGTCGTCCTCAGACGGGCTTTCAAGCGGAGCTTCCAGCTGTCTCAGTCCACCATACATCTGGCTAGCTCGCCAGCACTGTCCAGCATCTCTCCTCAGTACGTCCATGTATGTTGGTGTGGGACGTCCCCGTGATCGATGCCCGTGCGTTGGTTCCCACAGCATCAGCATGCTTGCTGGGAGTTCTTGATGTCTTTGGCAGTGACCGAGAAGTCTCATTCTCCAGGCTGCCACTTTGTCACTTAGCCTTGGTAGTCCCTCGTTAGCCTTGGTAGTCCCTCGTTAGCCTTGGTAGTCCCTCGTTAGCCTTGGTAGTCCCTCGTACAGACGGAATTAATTAATGATGGTAACAGTTGGTGTCAAGCAGGCAGCGGACGCGGTAGCAGATGCAGCCACAATCCAGGTGTAACCTCGCTCCAGGTATAACTTCGCTCCAGGTATAACCCAGCTCCAGGGTTACCTGCGAGACAAGAAAGCACAAGGACTCCCGGGAAGGAAGAAGTTAGTAACAATGAATGGGACATGAATATGTACAGAAGGAGAGAGGAGCTCAGTGTGTCATAGGAAGTCCCCCGGCAGTCTGGGCCTAGAGCAGCTTAACTAGGGGCTGGTCAAAGACAGCCCTAACTATAAGCGTTATCAAAGAGGAAAGTCTTTAGCCTACTCTTAAATGTAGAGACGGTGTCTGCCTCCTGGACTGAAACTGGGAGCTGGTTCCACAGAAGAGGAGCTTGATAGCTGAAGGCTCTGGCTCACATTCTACTTTTGGAGACTCTAGGAAACTCAAGTAACCCTGCTGCATTCTGGGAGCGCAGTGCTCTAGTGGGGTAATAGGGTACTATGAGCTCATAGTATAGTATGTCGAAAGGGTCCCTTGTGTGGCGGTACGAAACACTGACGGCCGTGACAAAGCCTCAGTATTTGACGCCCTGGGAATGAGAACATGCTGTAATAATTCATCATTGCACAAGAAAACTGTGTGCACAACTACAGCAAGTACCGGTCGTCAAACTTGAATCAAAAGATTGGGCAGTAAACTGTAGGGTGTTTACAACGGACAGTTTGGGTAACAATAACCTGGGATGGTTTCTTGGACCTTTGTTTGAGCAATGCTGCATTATTCCCGGATGTCAGCAATTCCTTTAGTGAGCCTGATGTTATCATAACCCATGGACCAGAAAACAAAACCCAGGTTATATCGTATGCCACTTTAGCATCATGAGAGGACCAAGAAAAGAACTGTTAATCGACTTCAGGAGGAGGAGAGAGGAACCTGCTCCTCTATGCATCAGAGGAGACATGGTGGAGAGAGTCAGGAGTTTCACACATCTCTCAGGACCTCACATGGACTGTTAACTCCACCTCTCTCTGAAAAAGGCAACAGCAGCGGCTCTACTTTTTAAGGTTACTGAGGAGAGCGAACCTATATCTCAGCAGGTGCTGCTGTCCTTTTACAGATGTTCTGTTGAAAGCATTCTCTCTCATGACATGGTGTGGTTCACAAGCTGCACTGTGGCTGACAAAAAAGCACTACAGAGAGTCATTAAATCAGCACAGGACATCATAAACACACAACTACCCTCATCTCACTGACGTATACAGAGCCCGATGCCTGCGGCGAGCTACAAACATAATCCAGGGCTGCGGTCGAAAAGTCAAAACATTTCTGGAGCTCAGAAATGGAGGACCAACTTGTTGATCTGTGGCAACAACACAAGTGTTTATTTAACGTGTCTCCATAACTTCATCCGTCCATCCTTCATGAATTTTCTGCAAAAACATTGCTAATTCTTCCTGCCCGTCGTCCGATAAGTCTGAAAAGATATTTTGCGAGATCTCCGTTTTTTTTTAGTCGGGACTCTTGTTGTTGTTGTTAGGAACAAAACTCTTATTCTATTGATTATAACATGGTGTCTGGTGTCTTTGTTTTAGTGTGGGCCAGCCTTAAGTTGTGTTTTGAAATGAGTAAGGGTGCGTTTTTTGATTTTCATCTTTGTAAGGGAAAGAATGACTTTTTCCTCTTCGCATATTTCTTGCTTTTAAAGCGAGCATCGATGGAGTGGTGTGTTTCAGTGTTCATGCTGTCACGGTCAAACCAGCTCTGCCTCAATAATGGTCTGTCAGTACTCACACGGCTCTCTAGGGGTAGCTACAGAGCTAGTCAGCCGTGAGCATATGAAGAAGGAGTGGCCTATTAGCAGACCTGCTGTGGCGTGTAAAGTGGGCTGGCCTACCTGGTCTCCGCTTGCTACCGCTCGCTGCTCCGAGTTGCTCGACCAGCTCCCGACTCCGCCTCAGTCCCGTGGCCGGAGCGTCTGGGCGGCTCTGGGGAGATCCCGAGCAGCGGCGGGCCGACGGTCGGCCTCGTAGTTCAATAAGTCTCGTTAAGACGAGACGTAGACGATACACGACGAACTGTTGACAAACTTGACAGCACATTCACGGGGCGTTGTTCAGTCACGGTGTCACTTCGTCAGTCTTCTCAGGCTTGGCATTCAACTTTACCGACCGAATACACCACGCCAAAGTCCTCCCTTATGGCGTTCAGGTCGGTCTCTCCGGCGTTCCTGTGTGACGGCGAGTTGCTTAAATCACTTCCTGCTCACCAACTAGGCCCGCCCCTAAACCTCAGCAGCCAATCATAATAGCCCATCCTTATGACTCAACTTATGACAGACAGTTAGACCGTGACAATGCTCTCACAAAATGTGGTGTGATGTGCTAAACAAATGCACGGATACATTGTAGATGGAGATGATGCAACTAATAGGAAATGACACTTGTATAATTTTGATATCAGAGAGTGACCAACAATAATGAATAGCTAACACACAGATATAGCCTATAACTAGAGGGGAATGTGAAGAGATCTGTCCCTGTGTTTCAGGTATACGCTTAGCTGTTTTCTTTTAGGCACCAATACTGAAACTACTGATCTTTGAGGTGAAGGACAAAATGAAGATGAATGAAACAATCAAGAGATAAATGGGTGAAAAAAACAACGTCACACTGGAGAACTAACAATCTGTCTGAACCTCATCAGCTTGAAGCTCATTCTAGTGATTGATTAGTTCTGTCTGCACTGTTCGCTTTGATAGGAAAAGCTCGAGCCAAAATCCTCTCCGTCACTTTCTTCTTGAGCAAACCACATAATGTCTGCTTAGAGGGAAAAAAAGCTCAACACTTTCCTCCCAGAGACGGATCTCTCCTGTCCCTCCGGCGGGCTCGATGTTTGATATGACAGCTGATACCCGACGGCCACTGACGAGGATAACGTACCTTCAGATATCCTTGTGTGCTGTCTCAGCTCTTGTTGTCGTGTTGAGAAATCTCCCCGATGCTGTCACTCATAGTTTTGTGCCGTGCCCACACAGATAATTGTGCTATATGCCAAATAGGTCAGACGTTTATTCAATTTAATCCTCACCAATCTGTGCTGTATGTCAAAAACTCTGTCTCGTCTGTGTGTATTATCCAAGAAATGACTACTTGGAATTTTATCAAAAGTAGATGAGATTCTCTCTCACTATCTCTTGCCATTTGTAATTCATATTGATGCCTGCCAACGCCATATGGGGAAAGGATTAGCTTTATTTTCCAAGAGGAAAGAGGGGTGATTATAGCTGGTGGAGAAGTGGTGCCATTCGCCTCTTGTATCCAGAAAACTAATCAAAATCAGTCGTGAGTCCTTCATTTCATTTTAAATTGATTAGGTGGTGAAAGTGGAGAATACATTTAAGCATGATAAGCAGACCCAAGAAGGCGTTAACTCTGGCTGGGATCATTCGTCCTACATGTTCAGGTCATGTGTGTCTCTTGATATTAACTCACATTGTAAGTGATTGGGATTATAAATAAACAATTTGTCCCTGATATTGTTGGCTTAAAAGTGCTTAGTCACTTTAACAACAATTTACACTTTTATTAACAAATATGTAAACACAAGTACTATTAAAGCTGCATGACATAACTTCTGTGATAAACAAGGACAATAAGGGAGAACAGAAAGAAAGATAAACAAGACAACTTTGTGCAGTTTTTCATTCACCGTCCTTCACATTTATGCTCTATAAAATGAGACTGTAACATTTTATGTCATCAAAATATAATATAAAATAAATAAAAATATATAATCTGTTTTGCAGAGAACATTTTTGCAAGTTATATTGCAGGTTTAACATAATTATTAACAAAGTGAGACAGTCCTAGTGACAGCAAATACTTCAATAACATGTGTTGAAAAGGTGCTATGTTCAATATTCTTTGTTAATACTGTTTAAGTTATTTGGTTCATTGTAAAACTACGAGCCTTGTAGAAGCAAAGAAGAACTCAAATCTTCCAAGTCTTGATATCTGTCTGTCTAGCGATCTTACGTCCTGACCCATACTCGGGCTGTTGTGATGCTGTTGTGATAAAAATGAAAATAAAAAAGATAAAAACAGATACATGGGGAAAAGCAATTACAAAACAGCAATTAAATGACCCATTAAACGACTTCCCCTAAACCAGGGGTCAGCAACCTGCGTCTCTTCAGCTCCTCTCCAGCGGCTCCCTGTGGATTTATAAAAATGGAAATGAATAACTGTTGTTTTGTTTACATTTTCATTTTTATTGATCATTGTTGTAGGTCTATGGTACGACGGTACGACGGAGTATTAGGGCCACATTGAGGAAAAAAATAAATCTGAGATTTCGAGAATAAAGTCAGAAGTTTAAGAGAAAAAAGTGGTAGAATTATGAGAATAAAGTCATAATATTAGTATATATATATGTATAGTAGTAGAGTAGTAGTAATTTTACGTGTTATTTTCTTTTTTTCTCCTAAAGTTGTGACTTTATTCTCAAAATCCCCGATTTTCCCCCTCAGTGTGGCCCCATACCTCACTGCAAATGTTTTGCGGCTCCAGACAGATTTTTTTTTTTTCTTTTTCGCCTAAAATGGCTCTTTTGATAATAAAGGTTGCCGACCCCTGCCCTAAATCTTATTGAAAACTGACCTCTACTAGTGAGGAATTTAGGAGGATGAAGATCTAGAGCTTGACGGGTTGAGTCAGAACGGACCTGAGAATGTGTTTTAAAATAGGTTAATTGAACTGCTCAGGAATATTCCCACCAGAAAGTATCTTATAAATAAAACACATATTTGAGAAGTATTTTAATATCATAAATAGTAAGAATGTGGAGTTTCTGAAATAGAGGAGCAGAGGAGATGTGTGACTCTGATCGAGTTGCAAATCCTCACAAAACGTTTTTGGAGAACTAAAATTTTATGAAGGTTTGTAGGAAAAGTACTCAACTCTATTACAATATGAAAGATAGGGATAAATTAGACTGTAATAAAGAGTAAGGAGACAGTTTGTGGTGACAAGAGGACTAACCCTTCTTATTATACCAATAGATTTATTTATTTTTCTACTAACCCAGTCAATCTGTTCTCTTCAACTCAAGCGCTCATCAACAGTAATTCCCAGGAATTTTGTAGATGACACTTGAGGCATTTCAACAATAACACTAATTATAGATAAATCCACTGAAAATAATATAGTTGGATTTTTTGATATTCAAGGATGGTTTATTTAATCTGAACCGTGAGGCGTAAGGCACTTAAACCAACATTAGCATCTTTAATCAATGAATTGAAATTAGAACGAGAGAGAGAACTAGGGTTGTATCGTCTGCAAACATTATTTGAGACAAGATTCTTCAAGTAGAAGTGGTGTCTCTGGCCCCGCTCTCCCCTACAGTCCAGTGGTAAACCCAGTGGACATTGTGGATATTGTGTCTGTGTGTCTGTGTGTCCTGGCTGGTCCTGTCCTGTGTGTGTTCTCGCTCTGAGGATCTACATATGTATGCCGTCCGTGTCATATTTACTCCCCCAGTCATATGGAAGGTGTCTGGATTGGTGTTTGAGAATAGTATACCCCCACTTAGCTCTGTATTTATATTAAATATTAAATCCAATTTAAATACAAAATTACCATATGAAATATTAACCGACAGTGTAAATATTTAATGTGAGCCCTTTACCATAGGCCTGGTGTTCATTACCATGCAGTGCTGGATTTTAATGGGCAATTTTCCCCGGAGACTGTGTGTGGGTTTCCTCTTATACCCTCCGAGCTGCAGCAGGGGACGCTGTTGCTCTACGCTGCTTCGGTGAGCTCATCCTGAAAAATAAATACATTATAAAGACAGGAGGAGACAAACTGAGGGACATGTTTTTGAGAAACTAAAAGATGCAGTTTTACTCTGGGGTTTTTATTCTCCATTTCTAGTCATATAGGTCAAAATGTCTTTAGCTCTATATGCAAATGAGATAAATTGTATCACGGGGGCATGTCAGCTGTGTGATGTGAGTTGCAACTGCCCAGTGTGTTGTCCACTTAATGCATGCTGGGACAAACTCCAACTACTGAGGACAACACAGGAGGGATTAAAAACATAAATCAGACACCGTCCTATTAAATCATCTTATGCACATTAAAGCAAAAAAGGAATTACATTCCAGCTCTGCCAGCAGGGGTCAGGCTTACACCACAAGAGACGGAGGTTTCTCAGGTGTTCTTTAAATTACAGTCAGGGGAAAGAGAGAGAGAGAAGTGACTGTTTCTATTGTTTCTCTCTATGATTGATCCCTTCAACACAGCGTTGACGTCTATAGTCTTAGTCAGTACAAGGGGGATTTACATTTAAGACCTTTCACTACAGTATAGGTACAAATTAGACTGTATATGTATCGTCCTTCAGGGCCAGCGCATTAACTGGAAGCAAAAATTCAACAGTCATGGAAAGGTAACACTTCTTTCTTAATTTCTCCCCAAAAAATATGCAAAGGAACTGAATGTTTCTAGAGGGAGAAATATCAAAGATGAAGAGGCGAGATGAACTTATAGGGAAAAAAAACAGAGAAAGCTGTGAGTTAAAGAAATGAGCTTTTATAGAGTGCTGCGGAGGAGATGTAGGGTTAGAGATGCATGGCCAAGCAGCTCCTCTGAGGCAAGGCAGTGAGGAACATTAATCATTGGGAGACATCTGTTCATTCTGCCGCTTTACAATTCTGTCAAAGAGCTCCCACCCCCCCAACCATCCTCTCAGAGAAAACCTGTCCTCTGTTAAGCATGGACAGGCAGAGTGAAACATCAGAGCAAGCCTCCACTAAGAGCCGCCTTCAATTTGATTTTCCATTCAAGCCCATTTAAGATGAACAAAACAAAGGGGGACAGGGAAAGAGAAATCAGTTGCTATTATCTGCATTCGGCTGGTTTTATTAAGCAAGAGACTCGCTGTCATAGAGGAAACAGCCACGCATGTCCACATGTCATAAGCTGACACACCCACACACATAAGCATTTGCATATGTTGTTTTAGGGGACGTTTCCTTGACTTACATTCATTCTTTGGAAGATTTAACTGAAAATGATGCATGTCCAACCCCCTATACTTTACTATGACCTTAAACTAACATGAATGAAATCACAAATCTGCTGATGACTTCACGCAAAAATAAACAGTGAAGAATTAGAAATGCAAAATCTTTCTTCATATATGATTTAGAGCTAAAAATATGTTGTGAGATTTAACCTAAAACTGAAAGGTTCGAACAGTATATGTGCTGAAGAAATGGGCGACGTGAAAATGATATTCCTCGACCGTGCAAGAATTATGAGGTAAGTTATAACGGGATAAATGCAGGGAAATTATATGGAGTCCAATTTGTGCCAACATCAATCTTTGCAGATGACTATGTGCATTTGAATATTTTGCTTCAGATTTAAACGGACTGTTTGTAACTTCTTACACGTATAAATCACTCTGGGTCGGTGTCTCATGCGCACTCGCATGTCGCTACGCTGTTCAGACTCAGACTCCAACACAAACTACAGTGAAGCACCAAAACCTCTTGGTTGTATCTAGTGAAGCCCGTCTGTTAAACAGTGTTGGCCGCGGTCGGGGGAGACCGTAGCTTTGGTCTCCAGGACCGGAGTCTCTGCTGTAATCTGCTCCTCTGCCTGCCTGCCTTCACTCACACACCGCGCTCCTTCTCTCTCTCTCTCTCTCTCTCTCTCTCTCTCTCTCTCTCTCTCTCG
>CAKAKR010036688.1:0-11910 GCA_916700685.1 Adelosebastes latens
TTCTTTTTACTTGTGTATATTCTTTTTATTTTATTTTTATTTTTTCTTTATTTATTTATTTTGTATATGTATGTTTTTCCTGTATCTATAATGGCTTATTTTAAATTAATATTATGTTTGTTAAGTTTCTTTGTACCGAGAATGTTGTTATTGGGGACGTTGATTACAAAGTTACAGCCTTATTTGTACCAAAACCCTGTTTACTATCCCTGTACTGTGGTTCAACAAGGAAACACTGTGTGTGGAGGCACAAAGAGGAAGTTTCATACTTATAAAGACAGATAGATTGTTATAATAACAATATGTATCTATGTAATTATGAGGAAGAGAAACAACAACAGAAGGAATTTCTCACAACCTGGCAGCCTAAGAGGGTGGTGAACAAGTAACCAGCACTATTGTAGACACAAATATCCACACCACTCACAGATCTAACACCAACAACAAGTCTCCTGATGCTGCAATCCTCCCACTTCCTCCCACCATTCGGTCATTAGCCGGTTCCTCATCGTTGGAAAGTACAATGTGGATGAATCAACCAAAAACCACACAAGGAAGAAGACATATTTCCTGATTCATGTGTGAAATGTGACTAACCCAAAAAACGCCCTGAGGCATTTTTTACTGTTTGACATTTTCCTGTCAGAGATGACTATGCTTTCCTGTAGCCCAGTGCGATTATTTCCTTCCTCTTGTTGGATTGTAACCAAATGTGTTTGCATTTCAAGGAACTCATTTGCATCCGTGACGGATCACGAGTCATCCAGAACACAGACACTTCCTCTGAGGCGGGTGCTGGTTCTGGAGGGCTTGGTAAAACAGTGGGTACAAATGAAATCTGCAAAATAATCCTGAAAACCAGCTTCAATCTGAAAGACAACTGTGACTTGGTAGAAGATGTATTCTACATATAAGCCACGAGGCTCCAAAGCAACGATATTGGAATTCCTGGAAATGATCAAATGTAAAATGCAAATGTAAATCAGCTTTTATATCACATTGTTTTTTGTACACAGCACATAGTGACATTTACCCATCCTAGTCTATTAGGAGCAGTGGTGCAGCTACTATACAGCGCCTGGGGAGCAGTTTCGGGGTCTGGTGTTTTGCTCAATCGCACCCTGACAGCACCCAGGAGGTGAAGTGCCACCTCTCCAGCTACCGGTCCACAGTCCGTACTTGGTCCGTGCAGGGATTTGAACCAGCGACTCTCCGGTTCCCAAGCCAAGATGCCCCCAAATGCGAGTCTAGAGACCTCTATCCAATCCAGAATTTGAGTCAGGTCAAGTTTAAAAAAAATGGTCTCACTACAATGAAATGGTTACCATGGGGACTAACGTCATCACACATGAATACAGTTGGGCTCATTGGATCCACAAGAGTCTCAGCTTTACAGTGATACACAATTTATGTAATTCTAAGATTGTTTAAGGACCCCAGGATGCAGAAATATTCAAATACTCCATTTTTAGAATAGGGGAAAATAACACATTTATACTGCATGCAAAAAACTGCATGTGATTATCATAAAGTGAGCATGTCTGTAAAGGGGAGACTTGTGGGTACCCATAGAACCTATTTTCAATCATATATCTTGAGGTCAAGGGACCCCTTTGAAAATGGCCATGCCTGTTTTTCTCGCTAAAATTTAGCATAAGTTTGGAGCGTCATTTAACCTCCTTCGTGACAAGCTAGTATGACACAATGGATTCCTTATGTCCATCCCGGAAACTACGATCCTCCGACACTGGTCTGCTCTCAACCCCCCACACCCGGGTGAAAACTTTCGGCGACAGAGCCTTCAGCGTCGCAGCCACCGCCCTCTGGAACTCTCTCCCTCCTGAGATCAGAAAAACACCTCAAGCACCACCTGTTCATCAAGGCCTATGACCTCAGCTAACTTTTCCTACACATCACTCCTTTTTAATTACCTGGTTACTGGTTTTTCCTCTGTTTTATTCATCAGTATGATTTTGTGTGCCCTCTTTGTAAAGCGTCCTTGGCTTTCTTGAAAGGCGCTATATAAGTCCAATTTATTATTAATTTATTATTATTCATATGATATCTGTAGCTCTAAAACTGAACCTGGCCTCTGAAAGACAGTTAAGTCCGTGGTCTCAGAGTGTTAAGAAGGCTTATTACTTATGCATCCAATGTATATTTGTACTGTAATTGAGGTCAATGTGTAATGTTTACACACTTTGGCATCAGATAATCTTTTCTTTCCCATTGATCAGGGTCATAAAAAAGCTCGGAGCTCTACTGTGAATCAATGTCGTAAAACAATAAAGCACGAAAAAGTCCAAAGGGGGTGTGAATACTTTTTTTATAGGCATGATATGTACGTGGAAGACTTTGTTTGTTCAGATCCGTGACTGTATGCGAAGCCGGTATTCATTCTCAGCAACTCTTTCAGTACATGGACGAAAACGATTAGAAAACACATCTTGATGTTCAGTCATAGCATCAACAAAAGGAGAGCCTTTACTGTACACTTTAGGGCTGCAGAAATTTAGATTTATAAAATTAACTTAAAGAGAGCTCTGACTGAAGACACCTTATTTTAAATGTATTTTGAGCCAAATCTTGCTGTCAAACACCAGCTAGATATTCCTAAATAAATGAATTCAACAGAATATTTGGACTTCAGAACAGAACCAGCTATTAGTCCCCAACGTATCTTGATTTTGCCGACTCGACAGTGCAACAACCCTGCTCTTCTGCGCTTGTGCTTTCATCACAGTAAAAGGTAGATTTGTGTATTAGCATTAGTATTCGCGAGAACCACCAACTGATTCTTGATGCATTTTTATTGAGCCATTGGTCAAATAAGCATCTCATTATATTGTAAAAGGTGACTTTTTTTTTTCTCCAACAAAGAAAACATACAGATAAGCCTGTATATAATTATAATATATTAATGAAAAATATGATACATTTCTCTGTAATTCAAACTTCAAAAACCAGCACATTGTATGTATGAAACAGAAAAATGAGGTGTGGTCATTGGATCGCAAGGAACAGCACTATTAACTAGCACTTCATGTGAATTACTTCCCTTCATTAACTAAAACCTGCGCAGTCATGTGTGTCGGTACATTTACCACTGATAAAAGGAAACAAACACCGTCATAAAATAACAAAAAATGAAATAATTTAGTTAACTTAACACTAGTCCTCTAAGAAGATGACCCTTTTTTTCACAGGTTTTGGAGTTTTAATAAGTACCAGAACTTCAGTTATTTTGATAAACTCCGATAAACGACAAGCTTTCAATAAAATAATGTTTTAGCTCTTTGGATAACAAGTCCGACCGGCTCCAGTTCCACCAGAAAAGTCTCTGTAGCACCACATTTAATTAAATGTATGTACTGCATTTCTCAAAAGTCTCTCTCGCCCAGTGGTTTTGTGTTTGTGTGGCATCCAGGATCCCAACTTTCAAGCATTTCCTTCACTTGGATTCTCCCAGCAGGTGGACAATGAGTTCATACGTGGAGAGGACGATGGCTGTGTTGGGGATTTGTCTAATTAGCTGTGGAATGAGTCCTCTATAAAAAGCTGCATAGCCTTCCTCCACCGCTATTAACCTCCCCGTCTGGAAGAAATACTTGTACTTGCTGCCTTCCTCACGCAGCCTTGTCCGAATGACCTCTGTGGAGACAAAAAAAGAAAAATATTAGTCATTAAATAAATATTTAAAAACCCTGTTTGTTGTGTTGCAAGAAACAAATAATGGATGTTTACCGTGTGGATAAGCTATGCAGGACGCGCAACCCTTTGAAAAAGCAGCTGCCATCATCAGACGCAGGAAGTCCGACGCTCCTTTCTCCTTTTCACCATTCGGGGAGGCGAACTGGCTCTTGGCGAGGTGTTTCTTCAGTGTCTCGTAGATGAGGAAGCAGATCATGGTCTCCGAGATGCCGGCATAAGACGCGGTGAGGCCTCGGTAGAAGCCCCGAATCCCTTCTGTGCTGTAAACATAGCGGGCGCACTGCAGGGCGTTCATCTTCTTCTCTCCTCTGGCTCTGGAAAGGTCAAACAGGTCACGCTCATTAGTGCCAAAACTCACAGAGAGGTTGAAACTAACACCTAATTTAACTGTTGATAATCATCTTATCGTTTTTCTGTAGGGCTGGGACGATACGCCTATCTCCTCATTCGGTTCCAGCACGATACTTGGGTGCTGATTTGATATGTATTGCAATTTTTAACTATTGAGATTTAGAGAGAGTTAGCATGCAGCTTTAGCCGTGATGTCTAGCTCTGCTTTTCCTGCAATGTGTGAAACCCAAAGTGTTTCCATACTTTACTGGATGTGTAGTGTTTACCACTTTGGATTTAACATGTGAGGGTGCAGGTCGTATCCATGCAGACCCTCCGCCGTTTTCTGTTTCAGTTTGCTGCGGTTTGTTTTGATTGAAGGATACAAAACGGATTTGACGTCACGTTACTCTGACTACAACAATAAAAGCGCTACCTTCATTCTACCCCCACATAGACTCAAATGAAGCAAATATATTGATTCTGGCATTAAAAAATCGTTTTCAAAATAGTAAAAAAAAAAAAAAAAAAATACATGGGTGAATCGATTTTTTTCCCACCCCTATTTTTCTGTTTATTGTGTAAGCGATTAATCAAGTTTCAACCTTATGAGGAAGCACATGACATCTTAGAGTCTCCTTATTGAGATGAATGAGTAACTATTAAAAGCCGTAACTGAATATTGTATGTTGTGACGCAGGACAGGTGTTCTTTAAAGGCAGAGTGAACAGACCTGTTCCTGTGTCCTCACTCCCCACATGATACTACTGCCCTGTACTCAGTAATGTAAATATAGACTCTTCTTCTGTGCGCAGGACAGTGCGTCAGCACTGTGTATTTATGGCGCGGGGTCACACGCTCAGTCTCATATAAACTGCATAACCCAAGGACACTGCTGTGAAGGTGGGCTCCGCTAAAGGTCACGCTATATGGAATACCTGCCCACCAGCTAAACATGTAAGCACTAAGGCTGTCAATCGATTCAAATATTTAATCCCGATTAATCGCACATTTTCCCTTTAAAATGTACCTTAAAGGGAGATTTGTAAAGTATTTAATACTCTTATCAACATGGGAGTAGGCTAATATGCTGCTTTATGCAAATGTATGTATATATTTATTATTGGAAATCAATAAACACAAAACAATGACAAATATTGTCCAGAAACCCTCACAGGTACTGCATTTAGCATAAAAAAATATGCTCAAATCATAACATGGCAAACTGCAGCCCAACAGGCAACAACAGCTGTCAGTGTGTCAGTGTGCTGACTTGACTATGACTTGACCCCAAACTGCATGTGATTATCATAAAGTGGGCATGTCTGTAAAGGGGAGACTCGTGGGTACCCATAGAACCCATTTTCATTCGTATATCTTGAGGTCAGAGGTTAAGGGACCCCTTTGAAAATGGCCATGCCAGCTTTTCCTCGCCAAAATTTAGCGTAGTTTGGAGCGTCATTTAACCTCCGTCGTGACAAGCTAGTATGACACAATGGATTCCTTATGTTTTCTAGTATCATATGATACCTTGATGATATCTTCACTTTAGATTTAAAACTGAGCCCGCTCCAACCTCCGAAAGATCAATTGCGTTAAAGAAATTAGTGGCGATAAAACAAATTTGCGTTTACGCGTTATCATGTTATCTTTGACAGCCCTAGTAAGCACACACAGACAGGTGACATTAAAGAGTGTACTCACTTTTTCTCCAGCTGCATCCTGGTCTTGACCATCCAGATGGGGTTCATCAGAGAGTTTGTGACGAAAGCTGAGGACGGGGGACAAAAGAAGCATATTCAGTTTTGTAACATAAGATTCATTTCATCCTCTCAATGTAAGTCCTAAAGTTGTACGGATATAGGTTGTTGTTGTTGTTGCACTAAGATTAATTGAAGGGTAGAAGAATAAATATGACCATATTTGCCAACCATGAGACTGAGGATATCAAAACCAAAGCATGGGCGCCTGGGGGTCTTCCCCCAGAAAAAAATTGAGTTTCAGAGACTTTATTTCCTGCATTCTGCTGAGTTTAAAACAATCAAATACATACACTGCATCAGCACTTTTATGTTAAACTTCTAATTTTAATTCTCAGGAAAGAAAACGGAGTAATTTGCCCCTCTGGCGTAAACTTGCGGTGTGAATCTCTGATATAAACTAATATTCATCAGTTTTTATTAATTTCTTGCCCCTGCTTGAGTATTTCTTTCAGTTAGCTCCCTTCATTTCTCTCTTAAGTCCTTTCAGACAACGCGACAACGACACCACCGCGCTCTGAACCCCGTTATTTCCAACGGCTTGCGATGTGCCTCGACTGCTTTTCACTGCATCGAGCAAAGCCCAACTTTGAGCCCTGAACCCAGTGGAAAGCGCAGCTCAAACTGCGCTGTGTCGCGCGCATACACAGCTTTCTTCCTCCGGGAAACAACATTTGGTGTAGCTCTATTGTCGTCCGGGTGGAAACCGTAGGGATTATACACACTGTACAGTGCCAGAAAAGTGTGAAAATTGTCATAAAGCAGGAGAAATACGGGAGAATTGTGACCCCGGGAGGAAACATGAGTCTACCGGGAAAATCGGGAGGGTTATAAAGTATGAATATGACCTTTCTGAAGCCTATAATGTTCATTTTAAACTTAAAAAATGATTCATGTTGGCATTCTGATGTTTTATCCACAGTGTAAACAAATATATAAGCTTTAGAAATAATACTTTTGTATATAACAAAGGCTAAGACTGCTCACCTGCAACACCAGCAGAGGACATGTGCACCACTCCACTATTAGGGACGAACAGCCCATTGAACGTCTCTTTAGATTTCGAGTATGCAGCAAAGTAAATGGCTCTGAAACACAGAGAACAAACCGGTAAGACCTCTACACAGCTGTAAAGATTAACACACAGCAATTAAATATGAATGCATTGTCAATATGTGACTGTGGTTTTATTTAACAGCTGGGCAATTATTCAAAGGATTGCATGTGTACAAAGTGGTTGGCCTTTGACAGAGTGCATCCAGAGCCGTCGGTTTCCTCTCCGCTCGGCTTCTGGAACAAACCGGCGCTGCACCAGAATGGGCTGAATAAGCACTGGACACCACAGAGCTGCTCTGAATGTGAGCCGGTCCAAGTTGGCCAGTGAAACGACTGAGCAAAGGATCATACTGAGGCTACTCATTAACCACGGGGGAAAAGTATACGTAACCCATGACCTTTTTCTGTTGGTCTCAAAGTCTAAATCAACATTTTGAAGCAACTGTATCAGGACTGTTCATTTTGTACGGTTGTATTACTTTTGTTTCCAATATGATAAAACCACAAAGAAACAGGCATGACTTATTTGTTATAAAATGAAACTTCACAAAGTATATGGCAAGTTTTAACATTTATTGCTAAACAGGATATTCATTAGAGATATCTGCAACGTCATTTTGCCTCGTCAAAACTCTAATTCAAGATATCCCTAATTCTATTTTGACTAGTACAATTCAAACTACTTTTTCTATTCATGTTTATGGGGTTTGTCATTAAAGATATCCACAATTCAGTTGCAGATATCAGCAATGTGAATTATGACTACTTGTAATTCCAGTTTCAGATATCTACAATTTAACTCTGACTAGTCGTAATTCCAGTTCAAGATATCTTTAATTCCCCTCAATTGAAGATATCTACATCGTCCTTTTTAGATATCTAACATTACATTTGATTCATAATGACATTGTAGATATATTCAAACATACTATGGCGCTGCACCCGTATGGGTTTATAAAGTGTGTCTGGAGAAAATAAATCTACAATACTCCGTAAATTTCTATCACAACTCTCTAGCGAACAAAGCTCCCGTTGGCCACAGATTCCTCGATGATGAGCTCTTTTTCTATTTCATGTCATTTTCTAACTATCTGATCCTCAACTCTGACTATTCATAATGATGTTTTAATCACAGATATCTCAAACTGTCGTTTTGACAAGTCAGAATGACGTTATAGTTATCTGGTATATGACTAGTCAAAATGTAATTGTGGAGATCTCTAATGTTAAAACCGGACAGTCAAGCTTAGCTATTAAATGTTAAAACGACTCGCCATACAAGGTGTACCTATACAAGACTGTACTCTCGTTTTGACTCAACCAGATCAATTATTATCCAGCTGTTCTCAGCTTGTTTCTGTTAAACTCGGGTGACACTAAAACTGCAGACATAGTTCCTTCTTTCTTCCTCATTTTGTGTTTACTCAAATAAAAAGTACAGAGGCCTCGTGTTGACAGACGCTGTAGCCTGTGGTCAGATTAAACAGCTGACTCAAAGAAGGCTGGGGGGGACTCGGAAGTTGCTGCCATGACAACGGCTTCCTCTGTAAACCACCAGTTAATGCTTTCAACCGTTAAAGTAAAAAATATAAACACAGCCTCCTTCTTTCTTGTTTTCTTTGGTTAGCGGCAGTGATATAATACCGAGAAACCAGCGCTCTTCTTCACTCCTTCACCTCCTGCTGTTTATTGTTTTTGAACATACAAGGTCACGTCATTGTGCATCATCGCTAACCTGCACAGGTATCATTTACACAGAGTTGGCTACAGTTTCAGGACTTTGTTAAACAAAACTGCAATGGGTTAAGGGTGGTGGTGGTGGTGGGGGGGGGGGGGTAATGGGAGTGTGTAATCACTGATTTTTACTGTACCTTGAGGGGGCAACGCCAACAAGGTTCGGCCCCAGACCACGGAAAAGTGATCTTGGTCCCTCTTTTTCTAGAATCGATCTGAAACAAAAGTAAATAACCATTAAAACACTGTCTTCAAAATCACATACTATGCACTACACACCCAACAGGTGTACCGTCGTTCAACATACTAGATGTAGATGGATCAATCTCTTTCAATTGGGAAAACTGCACATCTAGAAAAATAACTTGTGAGTTACAGCAAAGGTCTTCTAAGGATGACCCCTCCGGCTCTATTAGGGGAATGAGTGTGATAGCTCCTGCACTCATTCCAAGCCGGTCCTGTTCACTTGAGCTGGTTTTGCATAAGTTTATACATGAAACCCAGTCCCTCTCCGCAGTGCTCGGCTTGTCACGTACGCCACATCCCTGCAGGGCTTTTTTTTTTTTAACACTTTGTAGGGAGCGACATTCATTCCCCAGACAGACAGGTCTGCCTGGGGCCACGCAAAGGAGGAGGAGGAGGAGGGTACACCTACAGTTTGTGCTGGGTGTCTGTAATGCAAACCTCGTCTCTCAAGCAGTTTTCAAGCATTCCACCTTTCTCTCTCATCGACACCTGACACCTCTTCTCAAACAACGGGGAGTTTACAATAATGCAGTGTTCAACGTTGAGGTTTCAATGACAGGAGAAAAGATTTAAAGGTCTATAATTAATTTTACATAGATATAAGCCCATAAAAAGCAAAGACAGTTCTCAAACAGCTCTGAAAAATGTAGTTGTATCAGCTAAAGTAAGTTGGAAAACTAGCATAAGATCTAAATTTACAAGAAAATATGTATTCTCCGAAGACTATATAACTTAAACAGCAAACAGCTACAGCCAACCAGTCCAGACCGGTTCAGATTGTGGCCCCTAGTGTAATATAACACTGACTCTGCACCCTGATTAAATCCTTCCCTCCTTACTCGTGGTCTGCTTCTAGTCCTTCCAGACCAAAGCAGAGGTGAAATACTTACATGAACACCATAAAAAGAAATATGTTTTATGCATCTATCTTAATTTTCCTGGTGGAAAAGAATGTTTTGTGCCGCCCCAAACAGCTGGTTAAAGACACTAAGTACGAGCAGGACACTGTGTACTTAATCCTCACTTTATGTAGGAGGGGATTTGAGGCCTGATTTTTTTAAGACCACAAAAGCAGAAGGCAAATGACAGGCTGTCTGTCGTATTTCCATGGGCTAAATCACAAGAACCGCACAGGACAAATGTGCTACATCAACACTTCAGACATGCATGGAGGTCTTTGCAGGGTGAAGCAAAGTGCACCAGCTGTGAGGAGGGAACATTTTGTACCTTTGTTGGCAGGTAGAGTAATACAACCACCTCAAGGGACAGCCCACACACAGCATGCTGCAGCACTGTTTGCCAACAACATATAGAAACATCTTACCGTAGGACCTGCAGCAGCCCCGGTGAAACAGTAGTACCCGTACCCGGTCGGATAACTCCAGTGCCGCTTAGGGTGCCCAGCTGGACCTGGAAGACGGGTCGGAGGGTGAAGCCAGAGGACTGCAACCGTGTTTTCAACACTTCCAGGGGGCAGGTCACGATGGCTCCCACCGTACCACTACATCTGTAAATTAATCACACAAAATAATAAGTATTATGGACTTTGGGATGTTTCAAATCTTACAATATCTCAGTACAATACACGTATGTAACCTAGGGGTTCTATTATTTGCAAGGTTACTCATATTAGCTTTGACTAGGGGGGAGTGTTTTTCCATCATAACACAGCTGAGGAGCTGCTGGCCAAGTGTAATGAACAATTATGGTCAAAGACCAGTCTCTGGCTCTGCAGTGGAAATACCCAACACATCCAGGGCACTGGATTTTATGGCTCAGACGCCCTAATTGCACTTGGACAGGGTTATTTTGCCTTATTTTTAAAATAGCACTTTTTCCTATTTCAGCATAAAAAAAATGCATTAATTTCGTTTTTTACAGTTGGTACATCCTTTACCAACTACTGTATGTCTATAACCTTGGCAGTGACACGCTTAGGAGTCTGGAACAGATTAGTCTAAGCCTCTGTACTGTTCATGCCTGAAGGACAGAGTCAAACATCTTTGCAAATTAACGTCTGACCTAATTATATCGCGGATCATTAGTCATCTGATCCATATCAGCATGTTTGATGATTATTTATTATAGTGTTTTATTATCTAATTATAGAAAACAAATTGTACTCTGCATTACATGACGTTCTGCATTGCATAACCTAATGTGACAAACAAAGACATGTTGACATGTTGAGGAGTGGCCATGACCTCTGACCACAAAGATAAGAAATCTGGGGGACTGGGTGCAAGAGTATGGCCCCTCTGAAAATGACAAGCGTGCTTGTAAAATGAAATTGTGTGCATGAAGTATTGGTGGTGTTGTTTGGAAAGGCTGTCATACGAGTTTGACTGGTTTTCTGAGTGATTGTTGACTGGAAAGGTAAACAAACATTTTTCCACGGCAGGTTTGACATGTTTTAAGACTATGATGTGATACAGTTAAACTAAAAACAAAGTGGTCAACATCCTCATCACCTTATTATACATATGACTAATTTCACTTTAACCCCTTTTACCCGACGGACCCGGTGCCGGGTTCGGCTGAGCTGTGTGTTAAAACACTGCCTTTAAAAACTTCATAAAATGCTGTGGTGGTCTTTTTTTCTGAATAGTTTCTAAAAGACGAGGCCTTATCGCTACTAAAACAACCCTCCAAGTGTATTTTGTCCAAACAATGTTTGTTTGGAAATTATTTCAATACTTTAGTTACAAAATCAACACACGAGAAATTGTATTTTTACTTTATAATACTTTTGACCGTTTTTATATTGAATGTACATACTTTACTTTGGATTCTTTTTTGTTATCTTATTTACATTGTTGTTGATTTTATCAATATTTATTGTTATTATCCAAGTTTTACTTGATCATATTTCATTATTATAACAAAACTACTCAATTTGGAGTCAAAATCATGCAGTTTAGTTGTTTTTATTGATTTTATACTGTGCATAATGGTAGAATGTGATGATGCACAGGATAGATGTCATGGCCAAAGGCTCCATTGTGTGCACATAGCCTCCTGTAGTGGATATCAGTAGTATTTTATAGCCAGATTCCCTTTCAAGAGGTAGAAA
>CAKAKR010036688.1:11930-43245 GCA_916700685.1 Adelosebastes latens
GAAAACCCATTTGGCACCCTTGGCCAAATGGAGAGTCCTCCTGGTCCTATCCTTACTAAAACCTTTGTAGAATCTATGTGCTTTGTGTTATTTATATCTGCTTTGGCACAATTGTAATCAATGAGTTGCTGAAAGAATTCAGTGGCATCTCTGTGCATGGCATCATTGCTATAATGGTGTTATCCACTGTCTAATCTAGAAAACATTTTAGGCGAGGATAAAAATGTAATTTTTTCCTTTGGTTAACCACAATTTACTCAGGCATAGTAACAGTCACAATGTTACTGACACTGTGGATAAATTCTCTGAGGTCTTACCTATCCACAGACACCAAGATCATGCATATAGACCTGGTAGTTGTGGAGCTATTCTTGATTTATTGTGTATATGTCTGTCTAGGTTGAACCACACCTTCAAGCACCCCTAGGGCTGAAGAGGTCATATAGTTGTGTAAGTGCAGAGCTAAAATTAGTTCATTATAACATCTCAAGGGTAAAATGGCGTCAAGCCAGTGTTGTTTAAATGTGACCTTAACATCAAACTGGAAGCCACCAGTCTCGTGGTTATATAACAGGTCCTAAACATGATTATTCTGGTTTTACAAACAGCTATTCTCTCCCAGGTTGTGATGTTGGCTCTGCTAGCATGGAGCTGTTTGGCTCAGTTCAGCTTCACTGTTACGTAACAACGAAGGTTAGCAGCTAAAAGCCTGACTACTCTCGTGACTGCGACACGTCCAGCCAACACAGTCTTCAATTACAGTGTTTAATACAGTACAAACATCACGTTGTTACTCGCATGTACGAATACGACCTCCCTGACCTGAAGAAACAACGATATCCGGTTAGCTAACGGTGGCTAGCCGGTGTTAGCAGCTAACGGTAGCTAGCAGCTGTTAGCATGGCTGTAATGAATGGAAATAAAACATGTTGTCGGGTGATTTATTGTCCCACGAGAACAACATTAGATTGATAATTAGTTTAAGATTTAAAACTCAAAGTTAGATATTATTTTCACATGAGTTATGTTACATAATAATGAAGTCAGCTAGTGAAGGACACAGTGAAAGAATGTGTTACAGTCGGCAGCTAGCTGGAAGTAGCAATTAGCATGCCTGTCTCAAGGCAAGGCAGCTTTATCTGTAGAGCACATTTCAGCAACAGGGCAAAGTGCTTTACATAAACATTCAAGAACATTGCGACAAAGTGCAAAAGAACATTAAGACATAATTAAAATAGTTCTATAAACATTAAAGATTAGAAAATAAATAAAAGCTATGATAGAAGCTAAAATAGAATATAACACACACAAGAGTAAAAGCTGTAGTTCAGTATATAAGATAAGTATCTGGTTTAATAAAAGGCAGCAGCAAACAGGAAAGTTTAAAGCTTTGTTTTAAAAGAACTCAGAGTTGGAGTTGGTCCTGCAGGTTTCTGGGAGCTTGTTCCAGATATTTAGTGCATAAAAACTGAACACTGCTTCTGCATGTTTAGTTGTGACTCTGGGACACTAAGCAGACCTGATCCAGATGAACCTGAGAGGTCTGGATGGTTCATAACATAGCAGAAGATCAGAAATATATTTTGGCCCCTAAACCATTTAGTGCTTTTGAAATCAATTCTCTCAGAGACAGGGAGCCAGTGTAGAGACCTCAGAACTGGACTGATATGATCCACTTTATGGTCTTAGTGAGGACTTGGTCTCAGAGGGTAGTTTAGTTTATTTATTGACTACACTGAGGGCTTTTTATATTTTAATTATTTATTTATTTATTGTGTTGTAGTTGAATGTGCTACTTATTTTGTACTGTAATTACCTTGTGCCTGTTCTACCTTTTTTCTTTTCTTAAAGCTGACTCGGTGTAAACTGATCAGAATTACAATGTCCTTATAGGTGCAAAATGAAACTCTTGAATACCTGAAGGCATTGATGGAAGAGCTAAATATATATCTCTTACAGATATTGCTAACAGCAGCAATTAAATGCATCACAATTAAGTGGCTAAAACCTTTCATATACTTTTCCCCTCCCTAACATCTGACCCTTCACCACATTTATTTATTTAAATTGATTTACTTATTTATTTTACTTTATTTTATTTTAATTATTTGGATTGTCTAAGTATGTGTCCTTTCTTTTTCTCTAAATGCAATTGAAATTATAGTTAAAGCTGAAGTCTTGTTTTAAATTGTGAAATTATGTTTAAAAACAAAGACACAGCTGTAAAATGAGAAATAAAACAGTGGGAAAGAATGTGATGATGATTATATATAAGAAATGTAATTTATTTTTTTCTTTTCTTAAAGCTGACTCAGAATTACAATGAACTTATAGGTGACAATGACAAATAAAACTCTTGAATCTTGAAGGACAGAAAGTGAAAGAATGTGTTACAGTTAGCATGCTAGCTCGGATTAGCATGCTAGCTGGAGTTAGCATGCTAGTTTGTGGCTCTATAATGCTAAAACAACGCGTTAGATCAACTGGATTATATGTAATATATTCATAGGTACGTATGTAGCAAAAACCACAACCCAAGGTGGTGTTACATTAACGTTTTTAGTTATTAATAACGTTATTAATGTTAATAATGAGACTTACCCGCCGGCGAACAGGTTGAGCAGCGTGTCTTTCTGAGGCATCCTGTTAGCTTCACACAGACAACATAACTCCTGTTAGAGATCTCTGATAAAAACCACGCTGGTACCGAAGAGAGACGGGTTTAATGATCCCAGTGTGTCAGTGTGCTGTCTCTCAGTCTACCGGCTCTCTGAGGAGGAGGAGGAGGAGGAGGATGAAGAGTAGGAGGAGCGGCTGGGTGACCCGAGAAGAAGAAGCTGCTGACTGTTGACGTCACAGAGGGCCGGACGGGGGTGTTGTCCGTGACGTAGGCAACACGTGGTCCTCCCTGTGTGTCTATAGGTCTGTTTCATGTTCTTGCACAATTATTATTACCAGTAACAAAGCTGCAAAAACAACAGGAGGAGAACACTTTGCACCTCAAGAGTCAACTCCTGACTTTCACCGGTTTCACTGGAAAAGTTTCCATCTGCATAATTTAAAACAATATTCGTATAATTAGTTAAGAAAAAGTAGCATAATTAAAAAAAAATTAAAAGTATTCTTAAGTAAAGTTCAAGTATATATATTTACCAAGTATACTTTATGTAGTAAGTATACTACTCTGTGTGTCTATAGGTCTGTTTCAAGTAGTTGCACAATTATTACCGGTAACAAAGCTGCAAAAACAACAGGAGGAGAACACTTTGCACCTCAAGAGTCAACTCCTGACCTTCACGGGTTTCACTGTAAAACTTTCCATCTGTATAATTTACAACAATATTCGTATAATTAGTTGCAAAAAAGTAGCAAGTTTATTTTTTAAGTATACTTAAGTAAAGTTCAAGTATATATTTACCAAGTATTATATATATAGTATATAGTATGTGAAGTATACTAATATCAATGTACTTATAAGTACACTACTTTAATACTTCTTGGGACTAAATTGGCCCGCTTTTTAGTTCATGAAAGTATTCTTTTAAGTATACTTTAAGTATAACAATAGTAAACTTTGACTGGTTTACACATAAGTTTTATTTTGTGCTGCAACTATACTACAAGTATACTGATAGTTTACTTGTATTTACTTGTAGCCCACTTTTTAGTTTATGAGTTATACTTTAAAGTATACTCTCAGTAACCTACTAGTTTAATAGTTTTTATACTGTAAGTATACTTGTATATACTTGTAGCCCACTTTATAGTTTATGAAAGTGCACTTTATACTCTCAGTAAACTACTAGTTTAATAGATTACTCTATCAAAATGTAAGCACAACTACAAGCCAAGTATACTTTCTGTAGGCCTATAAGGCAAGAATACTTACTTATACTTGTCAGTATAAGCCAAGTATACTTAAGAATATTCTGCATACTTGTCAGTATGAGCCAAGTATACTTATTTATACTTTAGTTAAGTATATCTCTGATAAGTACATAAAAAGTCAACAGAAAGTATACACTCAAGTATACTAATAGCACACTTGAATAAACTTATTTTTGGTAAGGTTAATATTACATAAGGAGACTATAATATCTGCAAAACCATTTTATAAACCAAACTCTATGTTATTTTTCCACACTTTGCTTGTGACGTAGATACGAACGACTAACACCAGTAAGAACGTGACATGATGAGAGTAAAACATTTGGTGAATGACCTTCAGGTCTGGTTGGAGAGGTGTGTGTGTGGAGGTGCCAACATGTTTTTGATTCTGATGAAATATCCTGCGAAGGTTACGTGGTACGATCTGATCTGATCTCAAACCAGTTCTCTTCTGCAGACTTTCCATCAAACTATTTGTGTACCTTTAATCAGGCCGTTCTCTGATAAGAAACAGACACAGGGAGCTAAAAAAGCAGATCACAGAACAACAAAGACCTTGATTTTAACTGAAGACGAAATATGACTCCGTTCCTGTTAGCTGTGTCATAACGGACGCGTGATGTTATGGTATGTGGCGTCCACCAATGAGCGGCGTGTGATAAAATATGGTATGCTGTCAACACTGAAGGTATCTAGGCTTTTAAATCAATGACAAAGATAACATGTGTTTGTCTGTTTGTCTGCACAATTACATGTGTGTCATGGTGTCAAAACATTCTCGTCTAACCAGCTGCACTTGCTCTTTGTCCTATTTATTTCCAATCATGTGTGTCATCATGTGAGTCAACAGGGTGCATTAATCACGTAATTAATCTGAAAAACAAAGGACCAGTGGTGAGCAATAAAAGTGCAATTTCATGTATTGCATGAAATTGCATGATTGGGTGTGTTAGTCTTGCCAACGTGGAAGCTTCTGTAAATGAACTATCAACTGGCAAATGCATTTAACTCAAGTTTTCAGATATTTTAGAGGGAAATATTGCACATTTTACTCCACTACATTTATTTGACAGCTCTGGTTACTGGTTACTTCTTAGATTAAGATTTTTACTTGGGCTGTCAATCGATTAAAATAGTTAATCGCAAATTAATCACACATTTTTTATCTGTTCAAAATGTACCTTAAAGGGAGATTCGTCAAGTATTTAATACTCTTATCAACATGAGAGTGGGCAAATATGCTGCTTTATGCAAATGTAGAAACCCCCACAGGTACTGCATTTAGCATAAAACATATGCTCAAACCATAACATGGCAAACTGCAGCCCAACAGCAACAACAGCTATCAGTGTGTCAGTGTGCTGACTTGACTATGACTTGCCCCAAACTGCATGTGATTATCATAAAGTGGGCATGTCTGTAAAGGGGAGACTCGTGGGTACCCATAGAACCCATTTTCATTCACATATCTTGAGGTCAGAGGTCAAGGGACCCCTTTGAAAATGGCCATGACAGTTTTTCCTCGCCAAAATTTAGAGCAAGTTTTTATCGCGTTAACTTTGACCACCCTAATTTTCACATAAAAACATATGGGTGATCTTATAAAATATAATATATATTGTTAAAGACTAAACCAGTGGTTTCTAACATTTTGAATCATGACACCTTATTAAAAAAAAAGCTGTGTCTGGTTGGAGTTCTTTGTCACAATTCAGATTCCCCTCTAAACGTCTCAGATTGTTTCATTTAAATAACTGTTTGAGGCCCAACGAGTTAAAGGTATCCAGTATTTCTCAAAACAAGCAGTTCAAAGTCTAAAACAAATGAATACAAATGTGTGTAGCAGGACTTTGATTTTCTTCTTTCCTGCTCCATTAATCATCTCACGACCTACTAACTCGGCCTGCTACAACTCTGAAACCCTGCGTACACATTGATGCATCAGTAATAATAATATAACAGTGTCATTTATGATTATAAATGACAGTCACAAGGACAACAAGTACTTTCACTCTGATACTTTCAGTATGATAATACTTCTCAAGATAAGACAATATAGATGATAGATAGATAGATACTTTATTGATCCCGAAGGAATTTAGGAAAGATAAGATAAAACTTTATTTATCCTGACCAGCAGTTGCAATATAAAGTGGGAAGAGTGCACATATATAAAAGTCTAACATGTAGGATGTTGAATGCAGCTAAAAGTATTTGTAATAAATATCTGTCTTGCTTCTCCAGCCCAGTTGGCACGTTTCCCAAATATATAACACTGAAGTTAAAATCAAGCTCTGAGCTAATTATTGATCTGATCGCAGTGACAACGTCTACCCAGTAAGAAGAAAGATTAGGGCATTCCCAGAAGATGTGAAAATGACTTTAATCTCTCTTTTTAATGTTTTTAGTGTTGTTTTTGAACTCCTGGCCTTGTTAATTTGCAGCTGCAATTTAGATCCCATTGGGGCTGCTGGGTGTGTGTGTGTGTGTGTGTGTGTGTGTGTGTGTGTGTGAAAATAAATTTAGCTGAACCTAATCCGGTGCCTCATATAAAAACTAAACCATTACAGGATTAAAGTGTCTCCCTTTCTGTATCAGTGAAACTGTCACAGTAGCTGGAGGCTGAGTGGTGCAGCAGTAACAGAGACTCAACCCCCCCAGCAGCGCCCCTCTCACAGCTCCCACCGCTCCCTCCCTCCTTCAATACTGGTTTCCCTCAGTGCTTTCCTCAAGTACATTTAAATACGTTTTATTTAAAAAGCATATAACTTGTTTGCCTTACCTTTAATAGTATTTCAGTGTAAACCTGCTTGTTTAATATTCACCTAAATCTTGATATATGTTTTAAAATTAGCAACAACATTCACTGAAGTGAAATTCATTCATTTATTTGGTACAAAATTAGTCTCTCTCATATCTAACACTAACTCTTAATGTGGAATTATTTAAGTTTAAAGTGTTTTTTTCTTTCCTTGCAATTTAGTGTAACCCAATGTACAATAATATCCATGCAAGATGCTAGATACTTTACTATAAATAAATGAATGAATAAATAAATGACTCGATACTTGAATAAATATGCCATTAAATGTAGCAAAAATAATATTAAAAATCAAATGTAGCCATTAATTAATTGATAAGATGTGACATAAATTGATATTTCTGTATTAATTTGCTTCTTTATTTATCTTTGCATTAATTCCCTTATTTTACTCTTCTGTTGAATTTCCCTTTTATTTATTCATGTATTTATTTTTAATTAATTAATTAATTAATTAATTAATTAAATAAAAAAATAAATGCAAAAATAAATAAATAAATACATTTATTTTTGCATTTATTTATTATTTTTGCATTTTGTATTTATTTTTAAATGTATGCACATATTTATGTATTTATTTATTTCGGGATGATTATCCTTTTGCATTTCACCCCTTATTTATCTCCCCAAACTTATCCATTTCTGTATTCTTTTCTTTATACATTTATTTTTTACATTTCTGTCTCATTATGCAAACATTCAGGTTTTGAGGAGATAGTTTGTGGCGTTTAATTATTTTAAATCTATATAATATATTTATCACCTGTAGCTGGTTGTTGGGAACATTTATTCCACAGTATTTCCTTCCTTCATGCACAAGACAAAATAAATAAAAATGGATGCATGATGAAAACAGTCCAACATTTATAGAAAAATCATCTTGTTCTCCGTCTTTCCCAGAGTCAGACAAAAAGATGAAGGTGAGTTTCAGCTCTGTGTGGCCAGTACAGAGATAGATCCAGGATGTGTTAAGCCTAGCTTAGCTCAAAGACTGGAAGCGGGGGGAAACTGCTAGCCTAGCCACATGAAAAGAGAAAAACAACACTCCTTCTGACCTCTAGTATCTGTTTTTAAATTACCATCACAATGCTCCAGTTGTTTGTTCCAAGGAGCCTCTGACATCTGAGAGTCGAATAGAGTCCAATAATAAACATATTTGCATGAAGCAGCATATTTGCCCACTCCCATGTTGATAAGAGTATTAAATACTTGACAAATCACATTTTTTGCAGCAGCAAGCAGGAAGGAAACATGTTTTAGAGGAGAGGACATTCCCCATAAGCCCTGCAGAGTTGTGGCTCCACATCTCACGGACTTTAAGATGGGAAAGGCGTTACCGTCTGGAAACAACGTTAAATGAGGGTTCACGTACTATTTATGGACAGAAAGTTTAGAGGTCAAATTCTGTTTCTGTTTCCATTTGACTCTGTGTTATCGTGACTCAAATGGGTTTGCTTCGTTTTGTTTAAATAAAAGCTCAGCTCGGTCAGCTCAGATAACCGGCTTTAACTACAAATAGTAAGAGTGGCTGAAGACTTTTGCATAAATACTGTGTGTTTGTGTGTGTGTTTAAATTCAGTGTCTGCAGACATGTTGACTTGTCTCAGCAGGAAAAGCAGCACAGATGTTACTATTAACTTTAACGATGGCTTCATTCTATTATTGTGTCCCACTGAGCCGGCAGGCACGACACCAAACTGAAGCAGCTAAATGGCATTCAGCCAGTATCAACCAGCCTGCAATCAATACTGTAACAACTCCATCTAATGTCGTTTCAAGGGCTGTCTATCGATTCAAATATTTAATTGCAATTAATCCATTGTCCATAGTTAATCGCGATTAATCACACATTTTTTATCTGTTCAAAATGTACTTTAAAGGGAGATTTGTCAAGTATTTAATACTCTTATCAACATGGGAGTGGTCAAATATGCTGCTTTATGCAAATGTATGTATATATTTATTATTTAACATCACAAAACAATGACAGATATTGTCCAGAAACCCTCACAGGTACTGCATTTAGCATAAAAAATATGCTCAAATCATAACATGGCAAACCCTCTTGTGGCCTTCTTTTTGCTGGGTCCTGATCCCAGTAAGCCTTTGAGTACTCTGTCATGTTTTTGGTGTGTGTCTTTTGTTTGTGCTCTTCTGCTTAATTTATTGTCAATACGGATGCCATCCTCTATTTTTGCTGCAACACATATCTACCTACAGGTACAAATAAAGTCACCTGAACCTGAACCCTGAACCCTGAACCCTGAACTCAAGTCCAACAGGCAACAACAGCTGTCAGTGTGTCAGTGTGCTGACTTGACTATGACTTGCCCCAAAACTGCATGTGATTATCATAAAGTAGGCATGTCTGTAAAGGGGAGACTCGTGGTTACCGGCAATCCTGAATTTTATCCAGCAATATCTCTGTCAATTTTACTGCTAATGAAAAGAGACATACACAGGTGGAAGATCTTACTGTTCTAAATGTGTATTGGGTGAAGTCCGACCCTGAAGTGACCACGCTCCTTTTATTTGGTTTTCGTGCACCCTTAAAAAATAAAGAGGTAATAAAAAAACATGTCTGTGATCTTCTGACATCTGATCTAATCAGCTTGAACATACCTTGGAAATCATCAAGAGTCATAAAATCACTTTTCTGCAACAATTTGGCCACCAAAAAGGGGCCAAATTTGCAGAGCCCTGATATCAAAATCTTTTCATAACATATAAACCTACATATGTGCCAAATTTGTTGCTTTTATCACAAAATGCACAATTGTTTTGAATATTTCAGCTTAACTTTGACAGCCCTAGTAATTTCCCTACAAGTTAGAAACTGCCTTAAATGTTGTTTATTCTACTACAGTATTTCTTGATCTCTCCATCATTTGCAGCATTTAATATTTCCTTAATACAGTAACTAATATTTTGTCCGTCCCCTGTAGCTTGTTGACATTTTCACAGTAGATTCCTGCACAGAGCACAAAAACAACAATATATATACTTTGAAATAAACTTTAATAGATACTTACAAACAAACCTACAACAAGGAATACAAATAAAATGGAAGCTGCAAGCGAGGAAAGTAAGGTGTGGCACAGCGTGTGTCCGAGGACCACGTCTGCACATTTTAAAAATACTAGTCAACAGGTCGATGATATGGCATTTGACAATATGTTGGCAATATGATCTTGTTTTTATTACATGTTGTGCAGCACTTTGTGGATTGTCTTTTTGGTGCCTTAAATCTGAAGTTTGAAGCGGATTCAGGCACAAACGCCGTTCACCTATTGTTCCCCGAAACCCCCTTTTTACATGTGATAAAACACACAGACATTACATCAATGGTTCTCAGCTATGTGCCAGTGAGACCCAAGAGTAGCAGGTTTTCATTACAAAGAACCACTTCAGTGGATGTTTCATTGGTTAGTTTCCATTCGGTGGCTGAATGTGTGCAAACCAGTGAGATCAGCTGATGGAAAGACTGGTTAAATTTAAAAAAAAGAAACAGCACTCTTGGGCCCCGACAGCATGTGGTTGAAAACTACCGCACTACAAAAAGCAGGAGTGACAGAAAAGATGTTTTTTAAAAAGACGTTGTGATTGTATTGAGAGAGATTTCCTGCAGATGCATGCTACAAATAATCACAGTGACATTATCCTTCCGTTAATATTTCTGCTGATGGTGTTCCCGTCGGATGCCGTGACGGTGAGCGAAGGAGGGCGCGCTTCCATAACGCAGAGAAACCTGATGCAGTGCAGCGAGCGGTCGGAGCTGCTCTTCAGCTGCCTCACAGTGCATCCACCCACAATGCACTACTGCTAGACTCACTCTGGAATGGTCAGCATCTCCTGTCTGTGTTGTTTTATTGTTAATTTTATTAACTATCTATTTAAAAAAAAACATGATTTCTAAAAGCAACAAGGATTTCATGTTCTCAGTTTGAGAGGATGGACAGATTGGCATGTGTGTGTGTGCTGCCACCTTGTGGTCGGATGCTGGCGTTGCTTTTCTGCACCAGTTTCCATCACACTACTTTAGTTTCAGCACAACCAATAACATCAATTTAAAAAGGCTACGAGATAGAAATTCATAATCATAAAGTCACAGCAGAGATACCGACCACATTAACCTACAAACTGGAGGCATACTTGCCAACCTCGAGACCTCAGAAATAGGGTTCTCCCCCTGAAAAAATGAGGTTGCAGAGAATTTGTTTCCTGCATTCTGGTGGCTTTTAAAGGATGAAAATAACTAAATATTAAGTACACTGCGACAGCATTCTTATGTAAAATAGGCCTATGGAATAATTCAGCCCTCTGGCGTGAACTAATAGTTTTTATTCATTCATTCATTTTGTTGCCGCTGCTTTAGTATTTATTTCTCACTCACTGAAGGTCGTTTCAGACACAACACAACAACGGCACCACTGTGCTCTGAAACCCGTTATTTCTAATGGTTTGCACCGCGCCATGACGGCTTTTCAATGCGTCGAGCAAAGCCCAACTTTGGGCGCCGCATGCTGTGATGTGCGGCGAGCGTCACGTGGTCACGAGCAGCTTTCTTCCTCTGGGAATTTGGTGTAGCTGTATTGTCATCCGAGTGGAAACAGCACGGCTTATAAACGGAGAGGGCGTGAGTCGCCCGGGGAAAATCCGGGCAAGGATTGGCAAGTATGACGGGAGGAGGTGCGCCAACACGGTGACCGTCAGGGCATCGTCCGGATCAGCGTGTGCATAGTGCTCAGTGATTCCTGATTTCATAAAGTTAGAGAATACAATTGCAAAGAGTCTTAAAAACAGGATAAGAAGCTCAGAAGGCGTCCAGCCACCGACACAGAAGCATACTTGTTGAAGGCTGAGTCAGTCCTGGAGGCTCGAACAATGTTGTCTAACGGGTTCAACCCCAGAAGGATCCCAGAGAAACATGAGAGAGAGAGAGGGAGAGAGAAAGAGAGAGAAACGAGGGTGTGCTGAGGGTGTCGAGAGCGTCGGCGCCGTCATTGGTAGAGCAGGTAGTTCTTGAGAGAGGCCGGCAGGGGCAGTCTATGGATTTCACCCAGACGGTCTCTTCCTAACGCCACCCTCACCGAACGCCTACACAGGTCCATCAGAGAGAGGGGTTCAGCTGGGGGGGAGAAAGGAAGAGCAGGTTTAATAATAATTAGGGCTGTCAATTGTCAAATTCCATAGTTAATCGCAATTAATCACACATTTTTTCTGTTTAAAATGTACCTTAAAGGGAAGATTTGTCAAGTATTTAATACTCTTATCAACATGGGAGTGGGCAAATATGCGGCTTTATGCAAATGTATATATTTATTATTGGAAATCAATTAACACAAAACAATGACAAATATTGTCCAGAAACCCTCACAGGTACTGCATTTAGCATAGAAAAATCTGCTCAAACATAACATGGCAAACTGCAGCCCAACAGGCAACAACAGCTGTCAGTGTGTCGACTTGACTATGACTTGCCCCAAAACTGCATGTGATTATCATAAAGTGGGCATGTCTGTAAAGGGGAGACTCGTGGGTACCCATAGAACCCATTTACATTCACATATCTGGAGGTCAGAGGTCAAGGGACCCCTTTGAAAATGGCCATGACAGTTTTTCCTCGCCATAATTTAGTGCAAATTTGGAGAGTTATTTAACCTCCTTTGCGACAAGCTAGTATGAGTTTTGTGCTTTGAAATATAGGAAAGAATTGTGAAAAATTTAAATAAATAAAGATGTTGGCCTCAGTTGATGCAGCCTCGACCAGAGGACAGATATTCAAAGATAAACTTCACACTGATGTGACGCACAAAAAACCCAGAGGTGGTATATTCACTGTATTCTATTATATATATTACTATATTACTATATTCACATCTGGGTGCTGCAGTGGATCTCTCCTTCATGCTCTGAGTGTGTGTACTAACATCCTAAAAACTAAAAAATGAAATTCAGCAAATGTCAGTACTGTAGTTTACATAAATTACACGGTACGGTAACACTTCAGGTAGTTTTCTTTCTAGTAGCGGCTATAATTTGTCAAAATAAAAAAATCTAATTTATGAGAATTTTGGCAATGTGCTGATCATTTGAATCATTTGTCAAGGAAAATATTTAGTTTTTTTGGCTGCTTGTCAGAAATATATGTAACGTGATGGACATTTAGATTTGGGTATCTTGAAAATTGTGCATTGCAGTTGCCGAATACGATAATACGAGTTTCACTATTTATACATTTTTTGGAAAACTTACTTAGAGGAATATAAACTTTTTTCTCCAAAAAAAACCTTTAATTTAATAAAATAAGCCAAAAAAATTATAAAATGTGTGATTTAAATTAGGAAATATCCAATCAAAGAAAAAACAAAAAGACATTCAGTGTAAAATTTTGATACTTGAGAATTTTCTACAAAACTGTTGATGTTCACTATCCAGCCTTCTTGATATTTACCAGTAGGTTTGGCTTATTTTAGATGTAAAAACTGAGCCAGAAAATATGTTAATTTTACGTGCAGCCATATTCAGTGCCAACACTGCCTACTGGACCCAAAGAGCCGCAGCATTAACTACATTTAATGAGACAAACTGCTTTAAAAACATCAACATATAAGATCAGGGATTTCCCCTCTCGACATCCAGCAGTGAGGGGAAACGTCATATCCAACTGAAACAAGCTTTTTAACGCACATCACTGCATCTGTAGAGCTTGTTTTTCTACAGGCCTAAACTAGGTCGAGGGATCTGAGCTGAACATAAAAATGTAATGAGCACACAGCACTGGGGACATGTGGGTAGTACAGCATGTTTTTGATGAGCACCTATTTTCCATCATTTAAAGCTCATGACCCTTTCAGCATGCAATAATTGGCATTAATCCAATTAAAATCATATTAAATTTGTCTGGGGGGAAAAACAAGCAGCTTGTTTTCTTTTTTTTATTATACATAAAACATTAAGGATGACGATGTTTTTTAGGAGCCATAAACATTTATAACTGAGGCGCCACAGACGAGGTCAAAAACAAAGGCAAAGTACAGTTGATGAGTTAATAGGAGTTAATAAAGCTAGGGGAGGTTACAGAGACGTACCTTTTCTCCACTAAGATCAGGACACATCATTCTCAGATGCGAAAAGGTGATTCGTGGTTTTGTTAAATATTAATTTATATGTAATCTGGACTGCCAGGTAAGAAAACAAACAGTGTCGTGTTATCACAGGTATACAAGTGCTTTACATAACAGCCGGAGGGAGAGGCAGCCATACTGATGTGAGTCAGCTCTTCACTAATATGTCAAACCCTTGACTGTCACACCTTTGTTTATTGCATTAATAAATGCTGCCTCTGGTTGAGTAAGAGCTGAACACAAGAAGAATCATCACGGATGGCACAAACACTGTTGACAGTCTCGAGACCTCAAAAAACAGGGAGGATTTAGAAATTAAAAGCGAGGGGTCTCCCCCATGGATGTATAAAGAGAACTGGATACAGCGTTGGAGGCGGCGCCCTGTTCATTCCTATGAAAGTTGCTCAGTGGCGCATGAAGCCAAAATGGCTCGACTTCCGCCTGGAGAAGTACCCGGATCTTCCGGCGATCTTCCGCATCAATTGGGCCCATGGAACATGCGCAGTAGCGTCCGCTCGGTCACGGGGTCCCAACGTCACGCTGTCATCTCGGTCTGGGTCTCATTCACATGAACGGAGGAAGGAGAATAACTCTGGATTTGTCTATTAGTGAATTTTTCGACTTTTAGGACCTAATGATTTAAATAAGGACTATTAGAGTGTTCGTACTGGGAAGTTGATTTACCTAAAAAAAAAAATATCCACTGAGTTACAGACGTCTCTTTCCCAATGTAAGTCTATAGGAAAAAGTCATTTTGGGCCCAATGGCATCACGTGACGGACACGGAAGTTGTAGTACCGCCGTTTGGCCACTACGAAAGTTGGGATCAACGACCGGCGCTCTTACTAGGGGCTTGGTCTCCTCCAGAAAAAATGTTAGTTTCAGAGACTTTGTTTTCTGCATTCTGGTGACTTTTAAAGAATGAAAAAAGCAAAAAACTAAGTACACTGCAACAGCATTTTTAATCTTGAATACTTTTAATTCTCAGGAATGAATAAAGAATAATTCGTCCCTCTGGTGTGAACTAATATTCATCAGTATTTCTTTCACTTGTGGTACTCTCCATTCAGGGCTCTAAACTAACTTTCTTCACCATCCTCCCGGAACCGTCCCAAAATGAATGCGGACCTTCCCAAATTTAAAATCTTTGTTTTATTTTTATTAATTTATCCAAAACTGTTGTGTGTTTGTGTGCAGAACCCCGAGGACAGCCGATGACGCCGACACATGGGAAAGAACGATAGCCAATTGGGAACCAAGCGTAAGGACAACCACCGCTGTCATAGCGGCCGCGGCTAATGCACGAGCTAATGCAAAACGTGAAGCATAAAGTAGTTGTAAGATGAAGCTCAGAAATGGAGGACCAACTTGTTGATTTGTGGCAACAACACAAGTGTTTATTTAACGTTTCTCCATGACCTCATCCATCCTTCCTTTGTGAATTTTCAGTACAAAGTAAAAACTAACTCATGAATGAATTCATGGATAAATCTGTGTGTGTGTTGTGGTGTTTTGGCCAAATCGTTGCTCTCCGCACACTATAGGAACAAAACTGTTAAATTTATCATAACATGTCGTTATGTGTGGGCTCTCTCACATTTTACACATCTGTTAAGATCTGAAACATCTTTTAGTGTGGGCCAGCCTTTACATTGGGAAAGAGACGTCTGTAACTCAGCAGATCATTTTTTTTAAGGTGAATAAACTTCCCAGTATGAGCACTAGAATAGACCTTATTTAAATCATTAGGTCCTAAAAGTTGTAAAATGCACTAATAGCTGAATCCAGAGTTATTTCTCTTCCTCCGCTCATGTGAATGAGACCCAGACCGAGGCTGGAGCGAGGGCTGGGAGACGGAGTTAAAGGAAATGCTACTGCGTATGCTCTATGGGCCCGATGGATGCCGAAGATCGCCGGATGATCCGGGTACTTTATCTCTCGGCAGTCACTGAGCAACTCTCATAGGAATGAACGGGAGCCTCCGACGCTGTATTCCAATTCTCTTTATACATCCATGGTCGCGAGCAGCTCTCTTCTGCCAGTAAACAACATTAGGTGTAGCTGTATTGTTGTCCAGGTGGAACCAGTAGAGCTTATAAACGCTGTACGGAGCCAGAAACAGGTTGAGATAACGAAAAGGAAAAAAAAAGGTGTGAACATTGGTCATAAATCGGGAGAATTGTGACACCGGGAGGAAACCGGGAGAGAGCGATGAAAAACGGGAGTCTGTCGGGAAAATCAGGAGGGTTGACAAGTATGCTCATGAGAGAAAAGAGTAATTTAAAACATAAAGTTTGTACTTACGATCAAGTCCATTTATGTACCGGATTCTTATTTCACAGTGTCCCCACACGGCGCTCACCACCGGGTACAGCTTCCTGCCCTTAAGTCCTCTGAACGCCACCCCTAGATAATGTCCGTCCACTATGTAACCCAGCGTTCCCTCGTCCATGTCCAACACTACTAAAAGGGAGTCGGGTATGATGAAGGTGTCGTCTGGCTCCAGAAATGCCGGGTAGGTTTTTCCTGGGTGATTCTTGCCGTCGTGGTAGAGTTTACTCCTGCACAGGTCCCAGCCCCAGGACTCGGCGTTGCTCCCTACCAATGCCGTGTAGCCCACCGAGTGCAGCGCGGCGTCGGTCGTTGCCACTCCGACCACGGCGTGCGTGCCCCTCTGACGCATGGCCCAGCTGATCTCCCACACGTGCAGTCCCCGCGTGTAGCCGACGTGGCCCCGGATGGCGTCCGTGCTCTGCGCCACGGGGTGCCTGTGAAACACCAGCTTGTTGTCGTCCTTGACGAAGATGTTGAGGGAGCGGTCGTCGTTGTTCCACGAGTGCTGGACCTGGACGTCCACGCCGGCGGGCGGCATGTCCAGCAGCAGGTCCAGTCGAGACGGCTTGGTGTGACTCAGGGCCTGGAGCTCCAGCTTCAGGGGGCTGAACGCCGGATCCCGCATATCAATGGTTTTAATGCCACCTGGGACTTTTTGCCCCATGCTCTGGATGGTTATAGCAGCTCCCCTCTTCCTCCTCCTCCTCCTCCTCCCCCCTCCTCAAAGACTAATGGGGGGAGTAATCAGCCTCAGAGCCGCTCCTCCACTGTGCTCCTGCAACCCCAAGAAGCAGGTTTGTTGCTCCCCCGTGTCACAAGCTGCAGACAGCAAAGGTCACCCCAGGTGCTGTTTGAAGCCTTCCTGGAGAGATTAGAGGAGATGAAAGCAGATAAGACAAACAAGTTAATTATTAGATAATCCTATTAGCAGCATTTCTGTTTGAACCAGGAAATGTTAGCATCAGATCCTACAAAACAGCTGCAAGCTAGAGATAAGAGGCCCTAGTATTATCAGACCTGGTATTAACATCCTCAGTGATCGGATCACAAGTGGACAGCTCTGAGTACATCACTCACCACATTCAGAGGTGGCCTGGGCCACATTAAGGACCGCCTACTCAATTGACATCTAGGGCTAAACAAATAATCAATATTAATCGCGATCACAATTTGGGTTTCCCACAATTAAATGAACATGATCGCCTGCGATGTTGACGTTTAAAATGCGCGCTCTGCTCATAGAAAACTACAGCATATCAAATCAAGAGCTTCCTAAACTAACAGCCAGCCACCAGCCGGCCATCGAGATGTTATGGCTTCATTTTTGGGGATAGATATTATCTCTACAACCAATGTGTTTATGATTAAAATAAGAGCATACAATTGTTTATCTAGATCTTATTGTTGCTAATTTTGCTCTCAAAGTGCACCAGATTGATGCATTTAACTTTAAAATGTAGCTAACAAAAGGAGTAGGGTGAATATTCCTGTATGTTTTCATATTGCAATATATATAGCAGAAAAAAATATTTAAATGTCTGTGATGTTAATACAATGTACCAGAATTCACGAATATGTAGGATATCAATACGGACATTCATGTAATTTTACGTCACAATCAGGTTCTGAAATTAACTTTTTTCACTTCCTGCCACTGTGGCAGGTAAGTATTTTTTTTGTCTGCCACTCAGAAATTTTGTCTGTCACTTTTGCAATCTCTGCACGAAATGAAGGAATAACATTTTAGATCTGATGTCATTCAATGTTTGATATATTTTACACAAAAAACATTATATCCATGGTAAATCACAGTGTTCGAATTACACTGTGGATGGAGGGTAGTGTACACAGTATTGTACTGTACTTTGTTATTGTCATCTATAGTGGTTATTTGCATAAAAACACACAATTCAAATGATTATTATTTAAATATTTGCTTTGATTAAAAAAAAATCTTGGGAAGTTGTTATGAAGTTAAACAGCTCACAATTTCCTCTCTAACATCTCCTTTAAACAACTGGATTTATTCAAGTTTCTCGCCAAAAACTTAAATTTACGAGATTACATGATAACGTTGCAATTTACCTTCGCCCAATAGTCCTTTTTCCTGAGCAGACTTTGAACGCCTCATAATAATAACTGAATGGCACCTCCGTTAACGTTAGTAGCTCCGCTATTTAACCAAGCAGGACAGTGCTGCCCACCGGCTGCTAACAGGTAACATTACTTACTAACTAAGTGGCCACTCAAGACGCATGTGGAGACGCCTGTTAAACAGACGTACTTAAAGCTGTCCACTTGTGATCCGATCACTCAGGATGCATGTTAATAACCAGGTCTGAACAGGGCCTCAGATCCTACAAAACAGCAGCCAACTAAACACAAGAGCCAGTGTAAGTCCAACCTTATCGTGCCCTCCGATGGAGAGAAAATGGTGCATCTGATGCAATTACATACATACTGCACTTATTGGAAATGTTACAGTGAATTTTTACATTTAATGCAATTCACTGGTTTAACTAGATTTATTTGTTTCTCAGCGGACAACAACGGATGTTAGCTGCAGGGCTGTTAAGTGTCATAAAAAGTGGTCTTTGTTCTCATGTGATTTTTAGAGTACGAAACATAAAGAAGGCATTGTCCCATGACCTCAGGAATACAGTATGAGATGTAAACCCAAATCATCACTACGCGACAGGAAGTAAACATGCGTCTGCTGACCGCGGCAAAGATGTGCTATCATCAGTCTGATGGATTTTCTCACAGCCATCTGAAGATAATCTAAAGTCTGAAGCAGACTGTATGGCCTCGTTTTCCCTCCCTGCCGGCTCACTATAAACAAGAACAACAAGTTTCTGCCACTAAGCAGTCAGAAACGTATTTGCTATTGATTGAACAGATTATGTATAATGGATCAGACTACAGAGAACAGACTGGCCTATTTAATTACATCATCTGATTGAAAGGCTACAGTTCAACATGTAAACACATGGATAACTGGGGTTGTAGGACACGATTATGTCATTGATTATTATGGAAACATTTTTGCATCAACGCGTAGGACTGAAAAATATGACCAAAATCTTCTATCCCATTATAGGTTATATCATAGCTCTATAACAATATATATCACTATATAGCATGTTTTCTGGTAATTCAATAAATAAATAAATAAATAGTCTATATGAAATACACACATGGTAAAGTCTATTTCTGTATAATCTAGGGCGGTCATAGTTAACGCAAATACGTTTTAATGCCACTAATTTCTTTAACGCATTAACGCAACTTGTGATTTTTGGATTGTAGCGGGCTCAGTTTTAAAACTAGAGTGAAGATACTGGTATCATATGAAACTAGAAAACCTAATGAATCCATTGGTAGGAGGATCCATTGGGAAGGAGGATCAATAATGCTCCAAAGTTACGCTAAATTTTGGCGAGGAAACAAGTCAAGTCAGCACACTGACAGCTGTTGTTGCCTGTTAGGCTGCAGTTGGCCATGTTATGATTTGAGCACATTTTTTATGCTAAATGCAGTACCTGTGAGGGTTTCTGGACAATATTTGTGATTGTTTTGTGTTATTAATTGATATCCAATAATAAATATATACATTAATTTGCATAAAACAAGCATATTTGCCCACTCCCATGTTGATAAGCGTATTAAAAATGTGACAAATCTCCCTTTTAAGGTACATTTTGAACTGATAAATTAGTGATTAATCGCGATTAAATATTTTAATCGATTGACAGCTCTTTTTTTAAATCTAATTGTAGAAAAAACGCATGAAGAACTCACCGCCATATGCATAAAATGTGAGTAAAAGAGTTAAATCTTTTACGTAGTCAGAACAGTGGGATCTGCTTTTATCACAATCCCTTTTTGTGCAATCTGAGCCACAAATATTTGCATGTAAACTGTTAATTAAAAATCAATAGGGTTTTTGAGAATCACAAAACATAATAGCACAATACTTGTGTATCGATATTTTCTAACACCCCTAATATCCTTTTTTCATGCGTTTGTGTCTCAAATCAGAAAAATTACATGATTTTGGGCAGTTAAAAAGTCAAAGTTGTCCTCTCTGTCAGGATGTTAATCACTTTCTGTTGTTTGCTGTTGATAGTGGGCCAAATTGGCGACATGATGTTATCACAGATTCTAGGATTGACTGACCAAGAAGTAATGCGTAAAATTGAGGACAACTAATCAAATCAGGTTTTAATGTTTTTTTTCCATGTTGTTTGTGCGCTCTAATCCTAAATGAGTCACTTAGCTAAAGGGGCTCATAATAACATGGGTGTTTACCAGTTACACATGCACAGCTCTAAATGGAAATTATTGCTTTATAAACTAAGCTGATGATGAGAATATTAGGATAAAGGTAGCGCGTTACTCTTCTGTCAGACATTGTTTACTAATTGATGGATCTATATTTTGTACAGCTGCTGGATCTACAGATCATTTAGATTAATGTGAAAATGTATCACTGGCATGTTTTATGGTGTTTTGTAGGTCTGATGTTGTCCTGAGATGAGCCCACATTGTTCCAAACTATTTTTAGTTGATAACTCAACATGTCTTGTGTCTTCGAGTTCACATCTGCAAAATTCTAATCATGCAAACTGAATTTGTCCCGTCTTAATACAGCTAAGCAGTCTAGTCATTTGTTTGCTTTAGAGTTGGATTACTCAAAAACAGAATTAAGACGAGGCTCACATTACTGCAGTTTCACAAGCATGTCGGAGAACTACGGTGGCCATCAGGTAACGTAAAAAGTCTCTTTCTAGAGTTTTTGATTTGTCTGTTCTGGGCTGCTGTAGAAACATGGCGGACCCCGTGAAGAAGAGGACCCGCACCCTTCGGTGACATGAAGGGTTCATTCTAAGCTAACGAAAACACAACGATTCTTAGTTTCAGGTGATTATACACTAATGAAAACATAGTTATAGTCCATTTCTGCTAATAGATCGCCCAAAAATGTTACACACTGGCCCTTTAAAGCATTTTGTTTCATCTTAACTCAGTTGTGGGTCTCTCTACCAATGGCACCAGTATGTTCACTCTAGCTTTAAAGGTGACATATCGTGCTCATTTTCAGATCACACTTGTATTTAATTTTCTACTAGAACATGTTTACCAGCTGTAATGTTCAAAAAAACCTTTATGTTTCTCATATAGTCGCCTGAATATACCTGTATTTACTCTCTGTCTGAAACGCTCCGTTTTAGTGCATTTCAACGGAATAGCGTTGCTAGGCAACAGCTTGGGTCCTTGTTTACTTCCTGTCAGCTGATGTCGTTCACATACACTGCAACCAGAGATAAACTGGGACCCATTTAGAATGTTTACGTTTAAAGCTGTGAAATGGTCTAAATATTGTAGATTTGTGACATCACAAATGGACAGAAATCCTGACAGCTTGTTTCAAAAGCTCAGTTTCAGAATACGGGCTGTGGGTGTTTCTCTGTGGATTGAGCGTTTTGATACTTTCACAGTATTTATACAGAACTTAAACCTACTTTATGATATAAAAGACATGAAAATGTCACTTTTTATAATATGGACCCTTTAAAGACATCGGTGGCGTTAAAACTAATTTACATTCTTTTCATCTTTGACAGCCCTAATCACAACATATTGAATCGTAACACTTGTATCATGATACGTATCATATCGCCAGTTTCTTGCCAAAACACAGCCCTGGAGGATATAATAAATCAACAGGTGATTGGATCCTATGGTATCATAATTGTCATCTCATATTGTTGGTGTATAGTGAACATGAAAAGCAGCGCTAAGCAGCACAAAAGTAGATCCCTCTACGGGCTGACACGTTACTCAGCTACTATTCCCACAATCTCCAAAAATAGGAGAAAAAAAAAAAAAAGAGAGGGGAAAAACTGCAGCCATTTCTTATTATATGGTTGTCTAGTCAGAGGGCAACAGGAAACGCAGTAATAAAACGTCTGGCTTAAAAAAATAAAAAAAAACCTTCTGTCGTGTTTGAGGGAGACACCACAGCTCTTTTGAGGCTTCAGGAACGCAGAGACTTTGACAATAAAAGCCTGATGAATACCTGCTGTGCTTTACTTTACACCGTCTCCATTACAATAGACCAGAGCTGTGATGGGGGGCGGTTTCTGTGGAACCTGAATCCAACTCTCTTATAGCTCATTTTTTTTACATGTCTTTTGAAACTTTAAACCCGTCTGAATGCCAACGGGACTACTTCAGGTCAACAGTCAGGCCTTTCTTTTATAGTGAACTGCTGCTCTTTGGTCTTCGTACCTCTGCCTGTGTCGCAGCGAGGCTGAACAGAGCATTGTGTAATGTGGAAAACTGTGCTGCTGGGAAGGCCACTCTAATTGAATTGTAGACAAGAGTTCATTGAGAAGTGCTTTGGCTCTTCTTCTAATGCAAGTAAACAACCATTTAAATGGGTCATGTCTCTTCAGTGATCGGAAAACAGGAGGGAAGAAAAAGCAAGCAGCGGGTGGCCAGCATCTGAATGTAAACAATCTCTTTTTCAATGCCTGTCCAACATTCAGGGAGAGTGAAACATGTTAATTTGCACACTCTTTGAGCCAGGAGTTTATACCGTTCCTCTCTCCTCCGTGGCACAGCAGCACCATACAACGCAAGTAATTAAAAACTAACAGAACAATAAAAAAAAAAAAGGTCTTCCCACATTCACCTTGGACTTCAAAACAAACATAGCCATCAGCAGTATAAAAGGTGGCTTGTGGAGGGATATACTTGGGCTGGGATCCTGGCCTGGTTGGGGTTCATGGGCCCCTGAGTTGGGTTGGAGCTTATTAAAATGCAGGAGGAAGGGCTCGCTGGATTTGCTGAGCCAAGGAAACACTTGTCTCTATTGTGAGGCCCAATTTAGACCGGGCCCACCTGAACTTAAGCCCTAGCTTGTTTGTTGACCTGCTGAGTGCATAAAGCTCAAGGTTTACCAAAGACAGAGTCAGCCATTGTACGGAGTCAAAGCTTGAAAGTGTTACGTAGAAAACTGTTACCGAATATAATACAGTCTTTTCTGTGACCTATGACCAAATTAAAGGGGAACTACGCCCATTTTCAAAATTAATATGTTATTCCTATTATCTAGAGACAGTCTAAACATTTTTTTGGTAAATATGAACAACTCTCTCCCAAATCTAAAAACCAGAGAGCTAAACTTGTGATGTCATTGGGTATAAAGTGTGGAGCTTCTCCATAGAAAATGAATGGGTAAAGATGTTCTAAATAACACCGAGAGCACACAGGGGGATGTTCTGGTTATATGGGAACATTTTCTGTTTCACAACTACAATAGAATAAAGTTCATTTGTGTATAAAAAAGAAATACATTCTGTGAGTCCACAAAATCAGTCTCCCATTCATTTCTATAGAGCAGCTCCAGACTTTATACCCTATGACATCACAAGTTTGAGACTTATTTCCCTGGTTTCTGGCTTTGAAAGAGAGTCGCTCATCTTCACTAATATTGATTGAACTTTCCTAGACCATGGAAATAACATATTGGAATTCTTACTTTAGGTGGTGTTCCCTTTTAAAACTATGTTTGAGACATAAAAGTTGAGACTTTTTGTTTAGTTATGAACAGGTCATTTTGGAGGGTGACCTATGAGGAAATTAAAGGGGGACTACGCCCACTTTCAAAATTCATACATGTTATTCCTATTATCTAAAGACAGTAAAAAAAAATATTAGTAAACATGAACAACTCTCTCCCAAATCCAAAAACTACAGAGCTAAAACTCAAACTTGTGATGTCATCTGGTATAAATTCTGGAGCTGCTCCATAGACAATGAATTGATAGATGTTCTAGATGACACAGAGCACCCAGGGGAATGTTCTGAATATATGGGTACATTTTCTGTTTCGCAATTGAGAACACTACAGTAGAATTAAGCTCATTTGGGTACGAAAAAGAAAGTGAGTTAACAAAATCAGTCACCCATTCATTATCTATGGAGCAGCTCCAGACTTTATACCCTATGACATCACAAGTTTGAGACTTCCTTCTCTGGTTTCTGGCTGTGAGAGAGAGTAACTCAAGTTAACCAATATTGACCAAACTTTCCTAGACCATGGAAATAACATATTGGAATTCTTATTTTACGTAGTGGTGTTCCACTTTAAAACTATATTTGAGGCTTGACAGGGGCTTGGTTGACACTTTTTGTTCAGTTATGAACAGGTCATTTCTGGCTAATATTTGGTCTATCCTCACTGATATGAATTGGGTGGACAAAATATAATATATCAATGAGAATATACCAAATTCCAGGCAGTACTACAGCCTCCAGAATGACCATAAAGTTGAATCAACACCTCTCTAAAACAGTTTCAGCAAAACAGGAACTTATAGTAACATTATATGAAAGTGAAATGTATTGTCTGTTGTGTTAGAGTTCGTTAGTTTAAGGTAAGTAAACCTCATAAACTGCCCTCTGAGTGTGTGTATGTATGTAGGCCTACTGGACAAGTTAACCCATCATAGCTTGTCATGCTAGCCAGTACAAGCAGCCCAATCTTCAATAAGGTCTCGTGGGCCATTGAGCCCGTGTGCTCCCGGCTCGTGGAACGTCCAGCGCGTGAATGGAACGTTACTAACCGTCGGTTTGGAACGTTGGTTTGGAACGTTGCTTGTGTTCACCTGAAGCTCGACAGACCGCGTTCCAAACGTTTGTTACACAACAAGCAGCTCAAGCCGTGTTAGCATAACCAGCAACATGTTAATGGTTCTGCTAATGGAGACAAAACAAGTCGTTAGTTTCTTCTAAACTGGACAACAACACTTCGCGGGTGTCGTTTTCGATATCGAGTATGTAAATGGGATGAAAAGAGAAACACAGAAACCGAAAGAAGCGCATAGAAGCCTCCATATGAGGTGAAAACAGACACAGTAAACAGACCTGGTTGAGTTGGGACACAACAGAAGAGAACGGGACGAGACCGGGACAGGGACAAGCTGAGGACTCTTCACCAAGTTACTCCATCCTAGTTTCCCGGTTCCTTGTCGTCTCACCTTTTACCGTTTCAGGCTGGACATGAATTAGTGTGAAATGATGATGGCTGCTCTCTAACATCTCTCGCATCACGTGATCAAATGCTCCCAGCTGCTCTGCTAGATTATAGGACCTCCCCACTGACGGGCTGCAGCCACAGCGAAGTCAGCTTCATGTTGGTAGTGGTGCTGTTTATGCGGATGTTATGTTTTTAATGTGTGTGTGCTTGTAATAAATGTATCCATGAAACTATAAACATTTAAATTACACAGTTGACATGTAGCTTTAATTTCTGTTGCATAATTCTGAAAAATTTGAGAACGCTCGATTTGAAAATAAGTTTTGTAAAATATTTTTTCTCAAAACTTTTCAACATATATTTTTTTCTTAAAGCTCCCATATCATGCTCATTTTCAGGTCCATACTTGTATTTTGGGTTTCTACTAGAAAATGTTAACATGCTTTAATGTTAAAACAAATCTTTATTTTCCTCATACTGTCTGCTTGAATATACCTGTATTTACCCTCTGTCTGAAACGCTCCGTTTTAGTACATTTCAATGGAATTGCAACAGAATTTCGTTGCTAGGCAACAGCTTGGGTCCATGTTTACTTCCTGTCAGCTGATGTCATTCACATACACTGCAACCAGGAAATAAACTGGGACCCATTTAGAATGTTTACGTTTAAAACCGAAATCGTCTAAATATTGTATATTTGTGACATCACAAATGGACAGAAATCCTGACGGCTAGTTTCAAAAGATCAGTTTCTGAATACGGGCTGTGTGTATTTCTCTGTGGATTGAGCGTTTTGATACTTTCACAGTATTTATATAGACCTTAAACCTGCTTTATGATATAAAAGCCATGAAAATGTCACTTTTTACAATATGGGACCTTTAAGTGCTTTCATTATCCTAAAACCTAAAACTAAGTGGTTATAATAATAATAATAATAATAATAATAATATTAAAAAAATGAATGAATAATGATATTAATATTACAGTATTGTTGTTATAAAATCAAAACAGGCTGTAAAAAGTGCTTGTGATGACTCAGAAAGTATCAAAACTATTGACTTTTAAAATCGTCATTGTACGTTTATATTTATGTTAAAAAAGGATACACATATAAACTTGGCTTCACAGCTGTAACTCATAGGAAAAGTAGTTATTAACTTCAAAATATGTGGTTCTATTTACAGAAAATCATCCAATTAGCTATTGGAATATCACTTATTATTTAAAAAATACATTAGAGAGATTGATTCACTTATTTGACAAAGATATAGGTAAGCACAAAACCTCACACACCTATTCTTGACATATATAGAATAAAAAACGAAAATAAAAGGTAAAACCATATTTTTATTGTTCTTGGCGCATTGAAATATATAATAGTTGTATTCATCCATGACTTAAAGTAAACATGTTTACTGAAGATGGAAAATATCCACTCTACAACCTCTTCCCAATATAAAACCAACTTCAGTCCAGTGCATCACCAGCACAGAATCCTTTTAATGTGTAACCTAAACTGCAGACTACAGAGAGCTGAACAAGTCAGGTAGGACATCACACAACCACTGTTCATTCACAGCTTTGTTAGTTTTGACAAGAAGTTTTACATTAATTTATAGTGAAACTATAAAAAAAAGCTGCTTTGGGATTGTCTGGTGCAGGTTTACATTCACCGTGTGTGCTTGGTATCAAAAAAATAATAGAATATTTTTGTTTTTCTGTGTACTTGTGTCCACCTAAAATGTATTCCTGGAAAGAATTATGCTAGTATTGTCTGTCCTTAAGGGCGTGCATGTGATGTGTGATGTTGACAGGAGCCATAATTGATAATTCACACTCCAGTCTGTCACACACACACTCACACACACATACACACACACACACACACACACACACACAGCCCATATGACCAACTCCAGCTGGGGCATGACATTATCGACAGCACCAGTGAACCGTGATGGCTCACACACTGACACACTGGGCCACTTTGTTGTTCAACTTGACCTTCAGGCCATTCAGTCCCTCGCTGACACGCTTTTCAGAAATGACGATAAGACGAGTGGAGATCCTAAACGTCAGTCGCTGCTGCTGCTGCTCAGTAAGTCAGAATCATACTCCGCTGACTGACACACTGACCTCAGGGGGAATGTCAAGTATGTTGACTGACAAGGATGATGCACCCTGCACACGACCTTCATGTGCCGGACGACTGATGCAGTCACTTCTAATCTTTCAAGCAAATATCTTCAGTAACAGACAACAACACCAGTCATTTTGTTGCCATAATAGTGACCCCCAGTAAATGATCCTATTTAGTTTTAGTTTGTGTACCAGACACTAACAGCTGCAGTTTTTCTCATTAGTTTTGGCTCAATTCTTGAATGAGAAATATTTTTTTTTTCAAAACAATTAGTTCAAACCTCTGAACAACTAGTTTGTTGTTCACAACAGATTAGAATTTCTCATTCATTCAAGCAAATTGTACGTTTTTTTGGCACGTGTGCAAAAGAGTAAGTACAATAACCACTTGCACACGTCTTGCTGATCAAAACTGATGAGTTGGCTCTCAGTGAAACTGTCGTCCTCTTCACATCTTCTAAACATTCTTTCATCGTTTGAGCCGTCACATGCAAAGTGATCCATTCAATTATCAAAATCTGCCAGACATGCATGTATATTACATAAATACCTATAACGAGGAAGTACAAGTTGTTGTGTTTGAGCTGAACTACCGCAGGTTATTTCCATTGTTGCTGAGTTGTTGTTGTTGTATTTTGATGGAAAATTATTTTTATTCCTTTTTTATTTTTTTCAAACATAACACCGGTGCCATAATACAAAACATTATATCTTACATTTAACATTTGATATGTACATACATATATACACACACATACACATCGCTTCCCACTCCCACACAGAAACAGGTCCAGCCTTCCTCCCACCCCGAGAGGTAAAGTTACAGAAAAAAAATAAAAATAATTAAAAAAAATAATGTAATGAATTGGTTAAAATTAAAGGTAATAAGTACTACAATAATATAATAATAATCATGGTAGTAAGATAGAAACCTTAATAAATTAATTAATTAATTAATTAATTAAATGTAATAAATAAATAAATAAATAAATAAATAAAAAATGCACAAAATACCATAGAAAAATTAGGTTAAGTAGATTCTATGTAAGTAATCCATGGATCCCATATCCTATGGGAAAAACAGTAGGCTACCTCTTATAGCATAGGTTGTTTTTTCCAAGGGAGCACATGAATTTACCTCATTAGTCCACTGAGTAATATTAGAATATTAGGGGGATTTCTGTTCACTGTATATGACTTTACATGAAAGATCAAAAGATCATTTTCTGTTTACGGTACATGTAACACATTGCTACCCAAATAAATTTACTGTACACATACAAATGTACATATCCTGTTCCTGTGTAGCTTCTACCGTATTGACTTTCCCCAGTAAACTTTGACCTACTGTTGAAACCGGAATCTAAAAATCTCATCGCGATACACAATCACATTCAGCTAGATACAACTGATACTCTGGTATAGTACAGTACAGTACAGTCAGTGTCAACAAAAAGTAGAACAAAACAGATTTGTATATTAGAAACATTTTCTAGGGTTGACTGGTGAAAAAACGGCTAAACATTTTGACCAGTACGGCTCACACGATGACAAAACAACTTCTCATTTTGGTGGCCAACTTAGTGACACAATAACTCGGTTTTGAAGCATGAATGAAGTGTTTTGGGTGAGTTACTACCTTTTGCAGAGTTGTGATGTCCCGTCAAACAGTTGTGAAAATTGCACTTACAGTTTAGAAAATGTTAAGACCGTTACGAAAAATGAGCCAAAGCGATCGAGAAAAACTGTAAAAGCCTGCTCAGAATTTCCTCTAATAAATCTGCAGCCTCGTGTGAGTCACATCATTTAACACATGCACCAAAATCCACCTGAGTGTTGGGAAATATTAGGAGACTGTTGCCATCTAGTGGTTTCTCTGCAATAAACACCTTCTCCTGGAGGTTTAGAGCCTCACATTATAAATCAGTCTGCATAAAGCTCAACTTCAGAATAACATAATTCCTCGCAGAATCACACAATAGAAGTGGCACGTGACGACATACATGCGCATCCAAGTGCTAAAAGCTGCAAAGATGAATGGTTTCACTACTGAATGAACATCCTCCTCCTCCTCACTTCCTTTTTAACTTCAGCACTCGTGCAGATTTTCCCCCATTTTGGCATCTGATTTCTCTGTGACAAGGACTGGAATTACATTTAAAATGACCTTATTTGTCCACTGTGTGAGGCGTCTGAAGGTAATATGGCTCGTTTTACATCCTCGGTGGGGAACATAGCTCGGCGGCTTGAATTACCTTCCCCTCAGCTCGTCTCCCAGTGAAAATCCCATTTTCCCATGCAGTGATGGTGCAATGTGCTGAGCTTGTTGATATATCTCAGGGCCCCGACCACGGTGGAGGAGGGGGAGCGTAGACATGCTTACTGCCTCCCTTTTTAAAATCATCATTTCAGCAGGATCGATAGTACGTCCCACTCCACGGCTGGCAGAGTGCACTGCCTCTATAGGGGAGGTAGGGGGGTTGGTGGGGGTTATGTGTGGACAGCTGCACCACGGCAAGTCCGAGCAGCACTCGCAGCCAAGGTGAATGATCGCATGCTGCGTCAGACACCCGCTTGCTCCGAGATGCAGTTTGTGAGGAGGGCCAGTGGGTGGATGCTGTCCTCAAGTGATGGTTGCAGTTGCAGGCAACATACTGATGAAGCCACAGAACTAGTTCAGCCGTCAGGTACTTCGTGTCCTCAGTAGCTGACTCACAAATCTGCATTGAGATGAGTACAGATCTGCAACCGATGCAGCTTGCATAAAAACTGCAGTGGAGGTTGAGCACTTAAATAGATTCACTCTGTAGGTGACGAGACATCATCTCATATTTTAGTGGATGGTTTGCAATAAAAGGCCTAATAAGGTTATTATAGTCGTGCACAAGGTTTAGAGAATCATTCACTCTGGGAATACAGAATACAGAATACCTTTACACAAACTTGTATTTTTGACAGATTTTAACACACAAAATGTTCAAGTGGTGCTGCAACTAACTATTATTTTCATTATCGATTAATCTCCGTTTTCTCAATTAATCGTTTAATCATTTAGTCTATTACATGTCATAAAATAATAATTAAAAAAATACCTGTCACAGTTCCTCAGAGCCAAAGGTGACAAATTAAAATTTCAGACAGAAAAAACCCAAAATATATTCAGTTTACAATGATATAAAAACAGAAAAAAGCAGCAAATCCTCACATTGGAGAAGATGGGACAAGCAATGTTTGGCTTTTTTTGCTATCAAAATAGTTCAGAGCTAAACAAATTAATTAATCGATTAATTGTCAACTGTTGAATTAATCACCAACTTAAATTAATAGTTTTTTTTAAGAAGAAAAAGTACAAATTCTCTGATTCCAGCTTCTTAAATGTGAAAATGTTCTGGTTTCTTTCCTCCTCTATGACAGTAAACTGAATATCTTTGAGTTGTAGACAAAACAAGACATTCGAGGACGTCATCTTGGGCTTTGGGAAACACTGATCGACATTTTGCACCATTTTCTTACATTTTATAGACCAAACAACTAATCGTTTAATCAAGAAAATAATCGACAGATTAACCGACAATGAAATTAATTGTTAGTTGCAGCCCTACAAATAGACAAAACACTACAATATTTCCCTTTGAGATGTGGTGAAATAGAAGTTTATAGTAGCATAAAATGGAAATACTTACAGTACAAACCTAAAAATTGTACCTAAGAACAGTAGTTAAGCAAATGTCTACTGAATAAAAGGAGCAAAGAGCTGCAACGATTAATTGATTAATCGATTGGTTGTCAACTATTAATTTAATCGGCAACTATTTTTATAATCAATTAATCGGTTTGAGTCATTTTAGTAAGAAAAATAAGTAAAACTTCTCTGATTCCAGCTTCTTAAATGTGAATATTTTCTGGTTTCTTTACTCCTCTGTGACAGTAAACTGAATATCTTTGAGTTGTGGA